>OY757257.1:6129223-6272509 GCA_963584085.1 Pyrausta aurata
CTCGTATAAATAGATCCCATATAACTCGTATGAATGGATGAGATTAATTTACTAGCATATTCAGGGAGACAATTTACTTCTATATAATAAGTGGCATTTATATCCACATAGGTGATACATTAAGCTGTGTTTGCGCACACACTTGTGCACTATAGTATGTCCCGCGCAGGTCGGTCAGTCGTTGTGACTGGCCACCGTAGTCGAAATCGGCTAGGGGGACTATTATTACATTAAGCATGTTACCAACCTGTCCCTTCCCCTTGATGGGTATCGTGCCTCTCGGCTCCACGATGTATCCCGCCGATCTTGTCGAGCGCGTGCTTGCAGTTGGGCGATATGTGTATGCGCAGAGGTTCCCCGTTCGACTCCATGCGCGAGGCAGTGTTTACCGTGTCTCCGAATAGGCAGTACCGCGGCATGGTTAGACCGACCACGCCCGCTACGACTGGACCTGGGGTAAAAAGAATGATTAATCATCAATATACATCGACACCGGTCACAGTGCGCTAGTTATGGTTATAATACTACCCTATAGGTACGGAAAAGAAGATTCGAGCATGAGTGACGTTGTCTTAACTACACATTAATTTGTAATATGTAGTTCTGAATAATCATTGTTTACTATCTCGAAAAATATTGATCTGAATCAAGCAGCCTTACCACAAATAATTAAACTAGGTTTGAACTACTGTTGAAATATAATATGGCTAGTTTAAAATCAACTTCATTGAGTCGAATACCATAAGGGTGACATACATTTCACTTTAGCCGCAGAACATTTAAGCAGTAGTTCAAACTTTGTTTATTGGCCGAATGTGTTTGGTACTTAATCTTACCTGTGTGTATTCCTATCCTTAGTTTGAGAGTTTCATTTGGTCTATGAGATATCTTGTGACTCTTGACTGCGTTTAGTAATTCGAGCGCCATCGACGCAATTTCACCCACGTGACGATCGTTGTTCCTTATCGGCAGACCCGACACCTGTGAACATTTATCATTTTAATACATATTAGTAGATATAGGCGCGGTCGGTGTTTGGATGGGTGACCATCCCGACCATATAAGTGACGTAAATCAAGAGCATCTCCGTGCTTCGGAAGGCACGTTAAGCCGTTGGTCCCGGCTAATATCGATTGGTATTAGTCGTAAAGCTTAGTCAGAGGCCCTATGGGCGGCTTGATAAAATCTGACAGCAAGGTTGGTCGCTTGCCTTGCAAACACCCCTCCGCCAATCCGCACTGAGCCCTCGTGGTGGTTCTCCTCGTTCGTAGATATTATGTACTATGACAATATCATATTCCTTGGGTGTAGATTCATTTACGTGGACAAACCAATTACTTTTGAGTGATTTAAATTATGGTTAGGGTAAAACAGGGCAGTATACAAAAAAAAATCCTTGGAAGTTTGCATAAATTTTACTCCTTAAATTCTTGGCATCATGTATGGTGGGCCTGTTTAAAGAAAAGTGACAAGCTAGGATACAATATCCTGTCTAGTATGTCTACACTTACCACCATGTAAGCGTCGCCGATAGTTTCCACCTTATAAACATCGTAGCCTCTGATGATCCTGTCGAACACCGTGTACAGGTCGTTGAGGAAGTTGACGACCTGCAGCGGCGTGCTCTCCGCGGACATGGCCGTGAAGCCCACGATGTCGCTGAAGTAGATCGTGACCGAGTCGAAGGACTCAGGCTCGACGCCCTCGCCGGTCGTGAGCCGGCGCGCCACTGACCTGGAACAAGCGTGAGAGTTAGTTCGCGAGTACTGGCTGGCATTAAACTAGGACTTTGGTTTGGTGACGAATTAATGACGTCATAAGGGTCCTTCGTTTGAGGATCTGCTTTTCGCGACATCACGCGTACAAGAACTGATTTAACTGAGCTTCGACAGGAATCCTTCCTCTAGTGAGACTACAAGCAACAAGAAATAGTTACAAAGTACATAGAAACTACCCAAACACAGGATCCGTTCTTTAAAATCGCCCTTAAACTTATGGATTTCTTTTCTCTAGAGGTCTAGGTAAAACGCCAATGAAGCTTAATCCAGTTTCAGGTCTACTAATTCATCATGTTAACTGCTACTCTCTAGCTTATTAATCAACAAACTATACTAGGGCTTAGATGTGTTTTTCTGACCCAGTGAGTTTAACTATAAAATAAAGCCCCAGCAATATAGCAGTTACAATATAGATTCTGTGAGAGACGTAAAAAAACACCCAACGAATATCATCACCACAAATCAAACACAAAAATACTACATGTCCCAGATAGATCACTCTCACTCTTAAAAAAATATTGATAAACATTACCTTTGTCAATACTCACCGTCACCTTTGTTTGTATGCTAAATGCTGAATCACGTTTTACGGAGCAGAACAACATGCCGTGTAAAGAGAAGGTTTACTTACGTTGGAAAACTATAGAAAATATTCTATAAAGCATCGATTCTATACCTCTAAGGCTAAATATACTAAATAATATAACTTTCGATAATTATTACATTAGTATTCATAGCTGCAGCGTAGATATTGAGTAAATTTTTTTATAAGTTCATGCCAATGAAGGTTGAAATTGTGCATAAATATAAGTTTTAGGATCCACTACGTTTTCATCCCACTAGTGTCTAAAAGGTTATGTCTCGCGAAAGCAGATATAGATATTTATATATTTAAGTATAAAAAAAACGCCATCACCTTGGGGCACCACGCCAGAACCACAAGACCCAAAGCAAGCTCTACTTCTACGAAAACCAATTTGCAAACTATGTCACGGGCGTCACTACGTCTCATACCAAGATATAGTGACACATTCCCCGAGACCTACGTTCAAGGCAAACCAATATTAACTACTGTCACCAGTAGGGAGTTAATTACCTCAATATATTTTCACGATATTGCTATAATGGATTCAACCTCCAAATCTGGAAAAGAACACAAGTACAACAAAATGAATACATTAAGATTTTTTTCTCTAATAGTTTTTTTGGATAAGTTAATGTGCAACACTGTTTTACATCAAGTCCATGTGGATGCTTGTTTTGTGATAAATATTTACACTGAAGGAAAATTATTTTCAGTTGATGAAAATTCTGTGTTCGGAACATGCACTGAAATTACAGTATAAATGTAGAATGAATAAAAAGGAATGCATCTTTTTACACAAAAATGATATTATAACAAATTAAAATATATAATTGCTACCGAAAAGTGAAATATACAAGGTATTGATGGTGAAATATTTCCATTTATTCAGGCAATGTGATCTTCAGAGTTTAACGTCTGGTGGACTAAATGTAAAGCAGTGAACACACTGTCGCGTCAGCCAAGAACATGGTTTGTATCTTGTTGTATTTGCGTCTTCCACAATCGTGCCCACATCTACCTATAGTAATACTAACAAAAACATTGTTATTTGTATGATTAGTAAAAAACATGGTCTCAATTATCAAAATAAGGGATATACATCAAAATAGATTGCATTAAATCACTGATTGACTAATTTAAAGGAGTAATTATGTCAGTGAATAAAAAAATGAGTTTTAAGTAAAAACTTATTATAACATCCATATTAAACATATAACCAGCACTGCAAATATTGGGCCGGCCGGAAAGTAGTATTATTTTAATGCAACACTGAATATGACATTGTTAATAAGTGTTTATTTGCATGCCACAACATAAAATTACCAAAAAAGTTGATGTTATTATAATTTCAAGGGAAGATAAACATCAGTTCCAATGATTCGATGTTCTTAATTTAATTTCATTTTAGAATTCAAAGCCAAATTAAAGTGTACTTACTTTGGTAGCATTCTATGAAGTAGATCTTCAGTTTTCTGTTTTTCTTCTATGAGTAGCCTCGTTCGTTCGTTGACTAGTTCTTCTAAATTATTTGCGTACTTCTCCATCATGTCCATCATCTGATCCATTATGTTTCTTGACCTGGGATAGTATATAATTTGTAATAACGTAAGTATTCAAATAACAATAGATATACTTTTAAATGTTGTCAAAGTTGTAGTGAAAAATGGAACGCAAATGACACTGATTGAAACAAGGATGGTGAATTAGAAACAATAGACAAACGACAATGGGAGGAGCGATTGGCAACCAGAGGTTACGTCTTGTAAATAGGTAAGTAATTGCAATAGAAAGCACTCACTCACTAGTCGCCTCTACAATACATTTTATTGTTGAAAGGTTGGCGGATTCATTGAACAAGGTGTTTTAAAACAACCCATTAAGAATGAAGTGATCTACTCAGAATCAGTAACTAAACGCCTAAAATTGAATTCCCATGCTTAATCGGTCACGTGACCCGTCCGATTTCTTCGTAGAGTCGACGTTACTGATACTGTGTAGCTCGATTTATTCTTTACGGGTTGTTTTCCAACACCTTGTATACTATACTATCAACAAATGTAACTTACTTCCCCGACTTCATCTTCTTCAGCCGCGAGCGAATAGTGGGGAAATCCGGCCTGAGGTTGGGGTCCTCCGCCCAGCAGTCCCTCATGCACTGGATCACGTAGTCCTCCGTGAAGCCTTCTATGCTGCTCGTGTCGGGCCGGAACACCTCCTCACCATTTAGCTTAGGATTCTTGACCCTCTCTACTATGTCTGCAAACCAAAGGTATATACAATTGATATAAAGGTATAAAATAAAACAACTTATTACAATATGAAAAAGTATAGTGCGCGCGAAAAGCTAGTCACTAATACGGGTCACGTGTGCGTTTTGGCATTCACTCCCGCCCCCCCTCACCGCACACATACCTCAGGCGGTGACTAGCTTACACGCAGAAACTATAGCATCAAGTAAGTGCGTATCCATTGAGTGAGCGGCTCTAGATTCAGTTTAAAGTATATTTATCATTTAGTTACAAGTTTAAAACAATTGTAGAAACAAGATTCTCTTTTTGTAATACGATTGAATGAAAAACATTTCGTTAAACGTATGCTCACTCAGTCCTCACAAACGGTCAGTCATATCTTAATAATGAAATAAGTTTGCCAATTCATTCAGTGGTCTTTATTTTGTCGAAACTCTCTTAAATTAGACCCTGTAATTTCAGATCGTCAAGTATCGTATTTAAAATTTTACTATAAGTTCCTTGTGCTCACTCAATCCACACGCTATTGAATTTCTATGAACCAACTATAGATTCGCATTCCATTGTATACATTGTTTGAATTGGCTTGAAACAGGATTATTCAGCATAAAAACAAACCACTTTTATAGTGCGTTCTTCAGTTAAATGGATCCCTAGTGCTCACTCCGTTCGCCAACGCTAAATGCTTGAATAACTTTTTCTAAGTTAACTCAAAAGAAATAGTGAACATATATTTTTTTTGTACAAAAATACCATAAAATATTCGGCAGTACACAGTTTGATATTTCTATTAACTTTTAGAGATATACGAAACTTAATTTTTAGTTTAAATGACATAATAATAGGGTGTCTCCACTTGACAATAATAAGAGGACATTAAATAAGACTGGATAAATTGAGAAGGTTTAATTGTCACATTCAATAAATAAATATAAGTATTTATTATTAAATCTTATCTGTTATTATTAATAACTCAAAGCACTAATTTTTCAGGATAGTATTATACAGGGTGGTGTTATGGTCAGCTACGAGCAAATCAGGGATGATAATATGAGTTATGCTTATTCTAAAGAATATATATATTTTTAAATTTATTTAATATTATTAATATTTATTATTTATGTAATTGTTATTTTTATTGTTTATTTTATTCCCTCAAGTGTGTGTTTACACCCATCACCTAGCAAGGTTCCCGCTGAAAATCAGTGTCGTGGCATGCTTACCATCAGCTGTCACGACTTATACTGAGCGGGGGACCTTTTTGGGACACCTTGAGGTTCTATGTTTTTGTTCCGTCCAATTTATATTTTTTTCATTTTATTTTGATACCTTTTGTTTTTGTTATTGTTATTGTCCTTGCTATTTTTATAATAGCACCTCTTGTGTGACAAATAAATAAATCATTCATTCATTCATAAATTACAAGTTTTATATGAGGAAACCTTTCACAACTTTCTAAAAAAAAATCAAAATAAATGGGGCAACTCGCACCTTCACGCGTAGCTCATGTATGCACGATACCTAAAAATAAGAACCAAAAATGTACCATGTTTACACAAATAAATAACTTTATCTTTATCTTTATCTCGCTTGTATCTACGAAATACTACGCCGTAGCTAGAAAGCTACGAGTAGGCGACCTGGTGTTGATAGTTTTGACTCGCCTGCTATATCGTAATGAAAAATAGATTTTGTGGGTCTTTTCCATTTAAATAAAAATATTTTTATATATAAAGGTTCTGTTATTCACCATTCGGCTACAGGACCCCAAAACTTTAAACTGAAAACAGACCTAACTATTAAACAAACCCATTTCCTTAAGGCAAGTAAGCGAGGATGATAACTGTTTGATCGCGTGTAGTTAAGTCAGTTAAGTCCTACTATTTTGTCACGTGTAGACACCCTATTCCACGTCTTTCATACAAAATATGAAACTTTGTTTAAGTCTAAAAGTAAATAGAAATATTGAACTGTGTACTGCCGAATTTTTTATGGTATTTTTGTACAAAAAAATGATATGTTCACTATTTCTTTTGAGTTAACTTAGAAAAAGTTATTCAAGCATTTAGCGTTGGCGAACGGAGTGAGCACTAGGGATCTATTTTACTCAAGAACGCTCAATAAAAGTGGTTTGTTTTTATGCTGAATAATCCTGTTTCTATCCAATTCAAACAATGTAAACAATGGAATGCGAATCTATAGTTGGTTCATAGAAATTCAATAGCGTGTGGATGGAGTGAGCACACGTTTAACGAAATGTTTTTCATTCAATCGTATTACAAAAAGAGAATCTTGTTTCTACAATTGTTTTAAACTTGTAACTAAATGATAAATATACTTTTAACTGAATCTAGAGCCGCTCACTCAATGGATACGCAGGTGCATCAAGTTATAAGAAACAAGCATTGTACACATATATATATTACAGCAAAAACCGCCAGATTCGGGAAAAATTGCTACTGGATGTGCACGCTCATCTATAATAAAATACCCCAACATATAAAAGACTTGCCCTTTAAAAGATTTAAAAGTGCACTTTACAACTAACTAACTGATCATTGTTCTTATAAAGTGGAGGAGTTTTTGAATTTGTCGTGATGATTTTTTGACCTGCATTACTGTTTTAATTATTTAATTCTAATTGTGTTCTAATTTAATATTTGACATTTTTTTTTAAACTCCATGACATGTGTATTAATATTAATAATTATGACTTGGGTAATTCTTTTAATTGTAAAATATGTGTACACGTATTTGCATGCTATTAGTTCATAGCTGAAAAAGTTGAGCTTACTGTAGAATTAAGACCATATATGTATCCTTTTTCATAAGCAAATAAATGCATTTCATTTCATTTCATTTCATTTCATTTACAACAAATAAAAAATACCTTTGGGTTCTAAAGAAGTAACTCCGAAGGGCCCTCGCCTAGCAATGATTTCGTATAAAATTATACCAAATGCATAAACATCGCCTTTCTGCGTTCCACCCACGGTTCCGTTTGGATTATCCAGCTCTCGAAGGAGCTCGGGCGATTTCCAAAGAAATCCTGAAATAATGATATGATGTTTTATTGTTCTATCTTCCATCCACAACTCGACAATATACAAGAAAAAGTCAAAAATAGAAGTCGATATAAGAATACCACACACCTCTATAATATTGATGCTCTCCAATAAAATCATTTTCCGCACAATACCTTAGCTCGTGGAGACCAAAATCTGTAACCTAGCAACAAAATACTGAGCATTATAAATAATTTATTATCTCATAATAACATTAGTGTTAGTAGCCACTTTAAACATAATACAAATGCAATCAAAAATCAATTACCTGCAACATCCATCTTGACGTAACCACACAATTCGAGGATTTGAGATTTCCGTGAAAAATTAATGGTGAAGTATGAATAAATATCATACCCTGAAAGTAAAAACATATTTTTTATACCTTATTTAAAAAAAGGAAAGTTAGCCTTTATGCATCCCACTGCTGGCTTATAGTATACAAAAAAATACAATTTAAAAGAGAATGTAACATATTAGTTTATTGTTTTTATGAAGAGATAGCATTCTAAAAATATCTTAGCGCAAATTACGTAAAGAGCGATAAGCGTTATAAATGTTATAATAATAAATCTCTACACTCACCTTTATGAGATCATGGATTAGCGAAGATATAAACATCTTATCTAACTTCATATCTTCATTTTCAATTATATCCTGTAATAAAATAAGATATAAAATTATTGCAGTTCTACACTTATCCATTTAATATTTTGATGTACGCTCGCTATTTGTAGTACAATTTTCTAACTACGCACGCAGATTAGAATCAAAAGGCAAGACGTATACGTAAGAAAGAATCCAATAAAAAAAAAGTTGAGAACTTTGAAACTTGGAATCTTATTTCAATGAACGGAACGAAGAGGGGGAATAATATCTGGCCACATCGCGCGAGTTATGTCGATAGCAATGTATGTCAAAATGTGCGACTTTACTCACAAGACTCTGAAATATTGGCACTATAATGAACACGAAGTTACGTTTACTAAAGACCTGTTTCATAATGTCCTAGTTAACATACGCAATGACTATCCATGTTAGTGCCATATTCCATTCCATGTACTGGTTAGCGCTTCTGACTACTATGCCAGTGATCGCGGGTTCGAATCCCGCAAGGGGCTAACGTTTATGTGATGAGCAGTTTGATGAAAGATTACCGACGAGCACGAACATTTGTCCCTAATTCATGGATGTTTATACATATTTAAGTATTTATGGGAGACGCCCCCATCGTTATTCTTGCCTGGTGGTATTCGTAGGACAAGAAAGAAAACTCCTTAGTTCGAAACCAAGACAATTGGCGGGTTGTCTAGCGCTTTTTTATGTATTTTTTATATTTGAATTATTATTTATTTATTTATATTCTTTGGTTAGTGCTTATCCGTCGACGGGGAAACAGATTCATACTTTAGGTATGGTGTATGCACCCCACTTAACTGCCTCGGTGGCGCAGCGGTGAGAGGGTCGCATTTTAAAAGCGACGGCTGTGCCGGAGGTCCGGGTTCAATTCCCGGGTCGGGCCGAAAATATGTACCTGGATTTTTCTGTTCTGAAATTCTCAGGGAAGCCCGGAGTTTGGAAGTTGGCGGTGTTTTACCCCCGTGCCTCGGAAAGCACGTTAAGCCGTTGTTCCTGCGCCTGATCTCTCTCCGGTCGTGTCAGATTGCTGTCCCATCGGGCTATGAGAGTGAAAGGAATAGAGAGTGCACCTGTGTTTGCGCAGCTACTTGTGCACTATAATATGTCCCGCGCAGTCGGTTGGTCGTTGTGACTGGCCAGCGTAGTCGAAATCGGCTAGGGGGACTATATTATGCACCCCACTCACATACAAGCTGCCCTTGGCGCAGTAGTCGGTGAGTATGAGCACGCGCAGCGGCTCCACCACGGCGCCGATGAAGGAGTTCAGGTTGTCGTGCCGCAGCTCGCGCAGCAGACGCATCTCCTTCATCACCTCGCGGGATATGTCCTGGAATGGGGAGGTTGTTGTTTAAATAAACACCGAAATTGCTGGTGCACCAGTTCTTGAAAAGATTGTGTGAATGGCGGGCTTTAAGTTTTTATTATTATTTAAATGTATCATGAAAAGCGTTTCAATCTTCCTAGCTTATGTACTGATACCTGACGAATGCATCGTCTTGTTATGATAGGCGTCAAAATATACGCTATCGGCGCTACTTTACTAGGTTACGGTAAGAAAATTTTATATATAAAATGTAAAATAATCCACTCACTTTCTTTTTCGAGAACTTCAGCTCCTTGATTCTAACAACATTCCCTTTGTACTGAGCTGTAGTTGTAAATATTTGCGTACAGCATCTGCTCTCGCACGATATGCCACTCGCTAAACTGAGCTGAAATAATATAACATTTGCATTTTTGTAATTACCTATTTAAGTGATAGTTGAGTGAAAACTTGAGCATTCATTATCACATCGACCTCCTTACAATGCGCCTCTTTATACATAGCATCATAATATAAACTGTATCCAGATACTTAAAATAGACAAAGTCTGTAACTTTTACCTTACTAGGCGAACAAATCAGTCCGCTGCCTAAATAGCCAGCGATTTCGTGCGAGTCGACTTTCCACAATAAACCTTCTATCTCCTGCTCGATCTTCCACTTGCGGTAGATACTTATAGTGACCACGAGAGCACAGAATAGAGTCACAGCTAGTGTTCCCGCTACTACTAGCGAGGTGATTTGCGAGTCGTCTTTGGGACACTTCTCGTTGAGGAACCCGCATGATGGCTCGTCTTCGGGCTTAACGTTGTCCGGCCAGTCGATAGGCAGTTTTGGATTCAGTTTGTATTCCTGAAAGTAACGATTGTGAAGATTAATATTGCTTTCAAAATAGTATCTCGAGTTGTATCGAATGTGCATTGAATTCGAACGGATAGTAAAAGTTTGAGGTAAAAGCGCAGGAGACGTCTTATGCAGTTTGTATTGGGACCGTACGCGACGACAGCGTCGCAAACTATTGGAGGACGTTGAAATGAAAAATAGCTAGCTATGATTACGAAAAGTAACTAACCAAAGTTATTTCAATGAAATATTGTATTATTTATTAATTCTATTCCGTAACGTTAATCTATAGTGTAGATTTTTACTTATTAATAAATTATAATGCACGGTATGTAAATTTTACACTAAATTTTTTTGAGAAATGGTGACAGTGACGTCTGCCATTTTTTTTGTCACCGCATGCGCACTGCATTATTGTGTCATCGATTCGGATTCCCCCCACCTACTTCGCATACATCGTACATACAATAGCACTAACAATGTATTACTAATACTACCTACTCATAAGATTTTTAGGAACCTTTATATTAAGCATACAAGTATAAAACGAGAGCGTTCATATAATTTTAGCACCAACCATAAATTATAATCGTTACAAATGCAATGTAAATACGTCATGTTGTATTGCTCTAGCTAGCGATTGCGCGCTCATAATCCTCAATACTACGCTATAAAGATACGAGGTATTAATGGGTCCAATACATTATAATACCAGGCATTATTCGGTCAGAGTGTATCCTTAGATAAGTTGGGTAAACAGAAGTGAAATTAGGACACCATAAAATTTTCCTGCCCATAAACTGAGTCAGTAAAGGGGTTAAAAAGTTTCAGTAGTTATTACGTATTACATACCACGCGACGTATATCAAACTTATTGTCATCTACATATATGATGAATGTGTTATTTAAAAGCCAATTCAGATACATACATTCTACTAAACCACTAGAATAGTAAATTAAGTAGGTAAGACATGCATTTTTTTAATTTAATAAAAGATTTTATAAAGCATTAAGTAGGTATTATTAACTTACCCCCTTATTAATAATAACTCAAACGGTATTTTAAACTATTTCACTGTTTTGTCACTTTCTGTCAAATGATGACAGCGCCAAGAAAGAATGAGACAAAACAGTGTAATAGCTAAAATAGGTTTAAAAGACCGTTTGAGTTATTGTGAATAAGCATGGGGTTAGCATGCAAAACTATTAAGGTTTGTTGTTTCACTAAATTTAAAGTTAAACTACTACACTACATTATGGAGCAATAAAGTATTGAGTATTGAGTACTTAAGTAATGATTGTATGTCAATATGTAAGTAAAATTAAAGACTGTTTAAACTATAATACTAACAGGGAACTCCTTGTTGCTCTGCTGAAAGTGTCCCACAGGTATCATGCTGTACGTGCAGTTGATGTCGTCATCGCTGAACGTGGTCGGCTTGAACGCCAGCACCGAGAAGTTCCCTTCCGAATCGCCCCGCTCGTCCAGACGTATCGACATACCGGACACACCTGGAAACGGAGGTATCTTCTCATGACACGTTCGATTGATTTGATAAAAAAGTGATCCCATTTTTTAAAACGTACCGATAACACGGCGATTGATTTGATAAATAAAATAATCTGCTGTGTAAAACATACTGATACAACTTGTGATAAACTTGTAGATTGATAAGAAATATGAATGAATATGCATAACTAAGTATCACATTCGTAAAATTGCTATAACTTTTCAAGTTCATAAAAAAAAAATATGAATAAAAGTATTCTACAAAGAGTTTAATATTAAACTTAATTTAATATATTTGATAAAATATTCAATAAAATGTTTCCCCCTTATTCTATTTCCTATGTCCTATTCGGGGCAAAGAAGAATCCAAGAAGTAAAATTCCTGAAAATCGGGTAACCCGACAGCACGACATTTTTATCTTTTATAGTTTTTATTGTTGATAGCTTGTTTTTGCCGGCCAGTGTATATTTTACACTTACTTTTGTATGGAGTGATCTGAATCATTTTGGAGATGATACGCGTCCCGTTTGTGGCGATATTGAGCAGCTTGTCCTGGGTTAAGCCCTCTTTGTCGGTGTCGTCCCTGATCAGTTTATCCAAAGCAGTTGCGTACAGCTTTACGGAATCGTATAGATACGCTGCGTATATCGAGACGAACTGGAAAATTATAAAGGCACAATTTATATCAGGCATAAAAACTATACGTTATAAATACTTGGGTTTCCGAGGTGTTTTGACTGGTAAATTGCCCCGATAGCCATCATACCAATATTATAAACGCAAAAGTTTGTGACGATGGATGTATGGCTATAGATATAATGTTTGTTACTCCTTCACGCTGAAACTACTCAATGGATTTTGATGAAACTTGACAAAAATATAGCTAAAACAATGTAGTAAATACATAGGCTATAAGTTACATTGATATTTTGTGACATACGGTATTTACGCGGTTGACGCCGCGGAAAACTACAGAGTACTAGTACAAAATAAATAGGTAAACCACCTTCAAAAGAGAATAAGCTCTCTTTTGAGTATGGTGATTCTTTGACTCAAAAGATATGCTTGATGCAGGATTCTGCTTCTTTTATTTTCGAATACATAGTAAGAATAACATCAGCTGAAATTATACTAGTGCAATTATAGCTAATGTTATTATTCTACTTACATCGATACCTTTTGACTTAGTAAAGGGATCACTCTGGAATTCACTGGATACGTGTGCCTAGTTTGAGTTTTTTCTTCTCATGTTCGTTTGCAAGCGCGTAAGAATTTTGAAACCTTTTGTATGGGAACGATAAAGTTGAGGTAGGTGGCGCTGTAACTTTTCCATACAAAATTCTAACGCGTTCGCAATCGAACGTGAGCGGAAAAATTCTAAAAAGGCTTTTAGGTAAAGGCCGCTTGCCGGGCATAATAGAAAACAGTAAGGGGAGGATTTTGTCATTTAATAATGAGACAGTTACCTTATTGTACTTGTTCTCGAAGACGGCAGGCAGCGGGAACCTGAACGGCTCTATCGAGTTGTAGTGGCGCACGCGCGCGGTGAAGCTCTCGTAGCTGCCCACCGGCTCCGACGAGACCACCACCAGCAGCGACTGCGCACGCTTCTTGAACTCCGGTGTGTTCGGGCAGACGAGCTTGCTTGATCCGCGGTCCTCCGTTTCTGGATTAAATATTAGTTTAAATTTAAAACCGAGTTTTAAAAACTTATATGGTTGATAGAGTGGTGGCTCCAGGGGAATTTATGAAGCCCGCTGCCTGGCTGCCAAGCCGTAGCCAATGCAGCTGAGCAGTGTGGATTCACCATTAGACTAGATAACGTGACTAACAAGGTTCTTCGATAATATTAACATGTTACAGAGTAGGCCTCAGGCATTGTATAAAAGCACGTCAATCAACCGCCAACGTGCGATTTCTGAAGTTTATTGAGGTAAATATTCGTACTGAAACATAAATATGTATAGTAATACTGCATTCAATGAACGGGTTCATTCCTTTATAGATGGTTGTACACAAATAGGCTACATTTGATGATCTATCATGACTCAATTAATTTACTACGCATCTATAAATCTGAGATGAGAACAAATGCTAACTGTTCACTTACTAATTAGATACTTCAAAGACTCCTTTGTAGAGTAGGTCATCATGTCGACAAATATGACCATATATTCTCCATTCTTGAACAATTTCAGCGATTCCATAGCGGTCATCATGTCGATTAGACCGGCCGTCGATCCCAGGAATACGTAAACTAAAAAGAATAAAAAGCGTAAACATTGCTCAGTGCCAACAGAATTCGCATTATGGAGATGTGAATATTTATGTGTGCAACTCACTTCGGGTTCTATTTTTAGTGTCTTGTATGAACTGGTACCAGAATCCGGGCGCGCAGCAGGTGCGTTTCTCCTCGCAGCACTTGAACCCTTCGATGACGGTCCTCTGGTGATTCACGGTCATGTTGTTTTTCTTCGCGTGATTCTCCAAGGTCAGCGCCACCGTCACCCATTGCTCCTCGTACAGTATCGAGAATTTGTTCCATCTGTAGTATCTCAGCAACGATATTACAGATTTGGTCGCCTGGAATAGGAAGGATTAAACGATAGTATAGGTGTTCATTCAGAGTATTAGCTTACCAAATGTGAAAATTAATTAAATTACCTGCGTATCTGGAGGCTCCAATCTCGCAAAGTTTGGAAGCACCGAGCTTTGGTAGTCCGAACATTTCTGCAATAAAATACTGATGATCAAACCTGCTTCATTATGACCTGAACCGGTAAAAGCTTTTGGGTGCGTTTCCACAGAGCGAAACTTAGAGCTGAGCATAGATGTTTAAAAAATTACCATTGACCTTTTAACTTTTAATTTTAGCTCAATGATTACTAATTTCTGCTTAGCTCCACATTCATGGAAACAAACAAACGGCGTACGTTTGTGGTATCACAGGTTCCTTCGAAAACCTATTCAGGCACCAGTATCTCACTACTTAAAGGAATTAATCAGAAACTACTAACCTAAGACCTTTGTATTATGCATGTTTACTATTTTATGAAGAGAGAAATACATCCTATATTCATTTGACTCACGTAAGATATCATGGGCAAGTTCCTGGCCTGCGCGATGATGGCTTCCGTGTGGCAGCGGCCCTCTGGCCCGAAGAAGGCGACGACGCCGTTGCAGCTCATGTTGGTGAGCAGCCGCGTCGCGATTATTGTGTCGCACCTAGTGTCGTTCCACTCGAGACGCAGTTCTACGTCGGGTAGGATGTCTGTGCTGTTGTTGATCTGTAAGATCATCGGAATTTAGATGTTAGGAAACAAAGTGGGTAGCTGGGGTTTACCAAAAGATATTAGGTTTTATCAACATGAATTAGTAAAATTAAGGACTTTCCTTACTTTTACTAATTCATGGTTAAATCATTTCCTTTGTTGATCAATCCTAATATAATACACAACAGACGATTTCTCGAGGTTCTAAAAATACCTAGATTTATCAATGACATATTTGGTTCAGAAGTTTACGCGAATACTACTCATTAAAACACACTTTACGGAGTAATTATGAGACACAGACTAGACTTTAGTCTGCTTGTGATCACGGATGCTGTAAAACATTCAAAACGTCAGGCATTAATTAAAAAAAAATGTTCGCGAAATCAATCAGTAAAGTGTGTTTTATCAATGACGTTTGATTCTACGGTACCTTTATGTTGAATTTGGGATTATTATATCGAATAATAGTTTGTCCGGTTTCAGTCAATTACTCATCTGTCGTAACCTTACATAACGAAAATTATCACTATGACGATAGTTTTAAATAATATTACTATTTTTATTTTTCATATTTGAGTATTTCAAAAAGTTTTGATACAACCATGGACCTTTAAATCAAATAAATCCTCACTTATTCAAACTTATACAGAGATACTAAATACTTTTCTACAATAACACATTAGTATGTCACAACTAACTAGCACATACCTCCACCCGCCTACTTTCTTCTCTACACCGCGCTACATCAATATTAGCCTCCCGTCCCCCACATACCATTTAGCAATTTTCAAATACGTTTCTAAATATAACATGTTTTGCCTTCAAGTTAAATTTAACTACGGAAGTGTAGATATGAATTCGAGTTATACAAATACCATTTATCATCGCATCGTACATTTCAAACATAAAGTTTGAATATCATACATCCCGCGATTGCGCTCGTGAATTAACAGGCGTAGCGAGCACGATAATGTTTGAGTCAGAAGATAATGCTGTGGCTGTTTGTTGCAATATTTATTTAGATCTTTGATAAAGGAACTAGGTTCTGCAAGAAGTTTTGTAATTTTATTGTTTAATAAAATTAACTGAAGCACATAAACTTGATTGAACCGCTAATAAATCAGGATTTAGATCTCCCTCAAATTTGGTCGGACGTAAACAGCGTGCGCAACCACTAGACAGTATTTTATGCTGAAAGAGGTAAAGTGAAGGAGCTCTAAAACTTGCGTCGTGTGTCGTTTATTATGTACTAGCTTTTTCCCGCGACTTCGTCCGCGTGGAAACGTGACTTCTTTCTCCCGTTTTTTACACATTTACCACTATATCTTTGCTCCTATTGGTCGTAGCGTGATGTTATATAGCCTATAGCCTTCCTCGATAACTGGACTATCCAACACAAAAAGAATTATTCAATTCTAACCAGTAGTTTCGGAGATTAGCGCGTTCAAACAAACAAACAAACAAACTCTTCAGCTTTATAATATTAGTATAGATTTTTTTGCATTAGTCGTCTCACCTTGTCTGTCAAGAGAGATGGTGAGGCCCTGCCGGCCGCGCAGCTCACCCTTGATGGAGGACAGGTAGCCGATGGACGATGATAAGGCTGCACATCTTGTAACTGAACTTCGCGTAAACTTATTCAACCATGTAATGTTGTCATTCACCTCGCCAAGAGCCATAGACAGCGCGCCCAGAGATGGTGAGGCCCTGCAGTTCACCCTTGAAGAAGGTCAGGTAGCCGATGGTGAGGCTGCACTTCTTTTATCAACACTTCTTCTACCATGTACTGTTCACTTACCTCGTCGAGAGCCATAGAGAGCGCCTCCTAGATGGTGAGGCCTTGCCGGTCGCGCAGCTCGCCCTTGATGGAGGGCAAGTAGCCGATGGTGAGGCTGCACTTTTTTTAACTACACTTCTTCTACCATGCATTGTTCATTACCTCGTCGAGAGCCATAGAGAGCGCTCCCGAGATGGTGAGGCCCTGCCGGTCGCGCAGCTCGCCCTTGATGTAGGGGAGGTAGCCGATGGTGAGGCTGCACTTCTTTTAACTACACTTCTTCTACCATGTAATGTTAACTTACCTCGTCGAGAGCCATAGAGAGCGCCCCCGAGATGGTGAGGCCCTGCCGGTCGCGCAGCTCGCCCTTGATGGAGCGCAAGTAGCCGATGGTGAGGCTGCACTTCTTTGAACTACACTTCTTCTACCATGCAATGTTCACTTACCTCGTCGAGAGTCATAGAGAGCGCCCCCGAGATGGTGAGGCCCTGCCGGTCGCGCAGCTCGCCCTTGATGGAGCGCAAGTAGCCGATGGTGAGGCTGCACTTCTTTTAACTACACTTCTTCTACCATGCAATGTTCATTACCTCGTCGAGAGCCATAGAGAGCGCCCCCGAGATGGTGAGGCCCTGCCGGTCGCGCAGCTCGCCCTTGATGGAGGGCAGGTAGCCGATGGTGAGGCTGCACTTCTTTTAACTACACTTCTTCTACCATGTAATGTTAACTTACCTCGTCGAGAGCCATAGAGAGCGCCCCCGAGATGGTGAGGCCCTGCCGGTCGCGCAGCTCGCCCTTGATGGAGCGCAAGTAGCCGATGGTGAGGCTGCACTTCTTTGAACTACACTTCTTCTACCATGCAATGTTCACTTACCTCGTCGAGAGTCATAGAGAGCGCCCCCGAGATGGTGAGGCCCTGCCGGTCGCGCAGCTCGCCCTTGATGGAGCGCAAGTAGCCGATGGTGAGGCTGCACTTCTTTTAACTACACTTCTTCTACCATGCAATGTTCATTACCTCGTCGAGAGCCATAGAGAGCGCCCCCGAGATGGTGAGGCCCTGCCGGTCGCGCAGCTCGCCCTTGATGGAGGGCAGGTAGCCGATGGTGAGGCTGCACTTCTTTTAACTACACTTCTTCTACCATGCAATGTTCATTACCTCGTCGAGAGCCATAGAGAGCGCCCCCGAGATGGTGAGGCCCTGCCGGTCGCGCAGCTCGCCCTTGATGGAGGGCAGGTAGCCGATGGTGAGGCTGTACTTCTTGGCGGCGAGCGCGGGGCCGGGGCCGGCCAGCAGCCCCAGCGCCGCGAGCAGGAGCACCCGCGCGCCGCGCCACATGCCGACGCCCTCACCGCCGCGCCCACACCTGCACGCAACGAAAAAATAAGTTGTCACTATACAGATGTAAAAAGATGCAGCTATTCTAATAGTGGATCCACACAAGATGGAGGCTACAGTCCCTTTTACGTATAGCCAGTTCAGCCGCCGGGATGTGTGGATCCACCATAAAAGTAAAGTTATTTTAGTGACTCCTTTGCGTGAGTGGCGCAATGGCATCCCTCATTTTGATCGAACAGTGTTAAGTTATCTGTGATGTATAGTGTATTTGAATGGGTGTTTATAATATTCCATTAAAAAAGCTCAATTATTTGCGCGATATCTAGTTTTTAAATAGACTCATGGTTGCCACTTCTCGTTTGCAGCTAACTCAAGCAATTCATAGATCCGAAGTGAGCACACCCCTGCCTACAGAATAACGTTAGGATGTTTAGATTGCCTGTCGAAGTACTTTTATTTTAAGTTCAAGAGTCGATCGAGTTCCTTACATATTTGCAATAAATTGAGTATGTCTGTATAAGTTACATTCACAACGTGTTCTCCGTCACGTCATGACGAGGATACACTAAAACAAAGAAGCGTTTGAGGAAAATTTAATGAAAATCTATGACGAATTCTGTTTTGGGTTATGTACCTATTATTTACCTTCTTTTCGTTATTAACCTACGTTTACGTTTACAATTATTGCTAAAATAGTGCTTTAGTAATAATCTTCCTTTGATAAGAGCTGTAATACAAGTTTTTCGAATCTATAAGTCATTGTCCTATATTGACGATAAGAGGATGATCGACTGATAACAGATGTAAGAGACAATGTCTCCTTCATTAGAAAATGCGAATGCGCTTATTTGCCGACGTTAAGTGTCGGTCGAGATAAATAGTTTTGTCTTGTGTAGCTACGTTACACAGACGACAGGGACGACAAATTACGTGTTCCTGTCCGTCGAGTCATCCTACTCCAAAACTCCACTTAGTACTTAATACGATGTCTCAACGATGAATACTGTTCATTTTACAGAAAATTTGATAAGGCCAGCCGGCAGGATTGATTAAATCTGAATATTTACATAATTGAAGACAATTTCTGGTCTTTATCTGCCGAAAAACATTAATAACATTATTTATTGGAGATCATTAAAATTTAATTAGTGCAATGAATGATTACAGAGAATTCAGTGATCTAATGATTCAGAGATTAAACATCGAGCAGTAAAAAGGACAATATGACTAACGTGTCAATATTGCATTGCACAGGAAACTAGGTGTGTTCAGTGACGTTAACTTTTATTGTACCCTGGACCCTGGAGCCGCGAGTGGTGCGGCTAAGATGTGCATGGACGCGACAATGAGCGGGTCTATTTTTGTAACTCAATAAAGGGAAGTCTTCCTGCAGTGCGCTTTCCGCCCTCAAATGTAGGAATTGCTTCCATGCTGACAACTAAGTAATTGCCTCGCTGCCGGCGACTGATTAAGCCAATTGACATGCTGCTGTTTTGACAACATTCTCAAGTCTTGGTAGCGCATTTCACAGTCCTGTTATCTATTCTGTGATACCTTTCATGTTTTTTCGTACCTTCAATATGAAATATAGGTAGATATTTTGAGATTTTAGAAAGTGCATGTAATATTAAAGTAAAAATACTATATTTTCTCTTGTAGAGATAGTGTACGGAGCTTCTAAAACAGCCAAGGCGAAGCGACTCTACTGAAAATGCTCAATCTTTGAAAAAAAGGATTTCTTTATAAGGTTTTTTTTTGTTATTTTAATCATTCAATCCAGTGTGGAAACCAAAGGATTGAATGTTTATTCCAATATTCATTCTAAACGTTTTGACGTCATACGAAAATGAGATGGTCCTAAAACTAAAATGGCACATTTACTAGTATGTCAGGTCAGTACAGGTGAAACTCGGACGGTTGGCTCTGCGGTTTTCTTTGTTCAAGTTGATTGATCGTTTAGTTCGGAGACTGATATACCTAACGCTTTCCCCTATATCACAGACCCCATAGGCCCATATGCAAATATCTTTAAAAAATATGGCACTTGAGAAATGTAAAGACAAAACAAGGGATAAACTAAACGTGTTCCCAAGCGATCACGCCTCGGCTGTCGACACCAACATGAGCAATGAGGCGGCGACGATCTGCGCCCGCGCGGCGTGATCTCGCCTTGAGATAACGTCAACGATAACGCTCTCTCGAGCTATTTTTAGGATTAAATAAAAAGGTAATGTGATTTCGATTACATTTCGCGTAACTGCAAGCAATTGTTGGTGTCTACAGACTCAGGTTATCATCTTTACTTTTTCACAAAAATAAACATAATTGTTTAAATGCAGTAGGGTTTCATGACTCCACTTCAACATGCAAAAAAGTTTCAAATCGTAAATTCTTCTTCTTTAGAAGATTTTCCAGTGTTTAATTCAAGGTGCATGCATGTGAAGAGTTGACAGTTGAAAAGTGTATTGAACATGGATATATTCCGCCCGCAGCTGTGACTTAGCTACCAACAGAGGTTGTTTAAAAAAGTTAAAACAATAAAAATCTGTTTTCATAGACAAAACCCGTTGTGAAAAACAGACACACTCTCGCTCTCTCGTCCCACTGCACCTGCAGTTATTATTTAATCATTGATTTCGTCACTTTCACAGACAAACTGAAAATGACGAATACTGAGTTTTCAATTTCCTGCGCAATTTTCTTTACGTTATAAATAATTGTAAAGCGTAAACTGTAAAATTGTAAATAAGTTTGCATGTTGATCAATAAATTGTATTCCTAGTATCATTTAATTGCGTCATAGTTCGCATCACACGTATTCAAGTTAATATTTGTAACCTCGACTTTGGTTACATATTTACCAAGTTATTAATAGCACACCAAATACCTGCCTAAGCAGGAGTTTGTTGTAAGTCTGACATGACATGGTCAATAAAGTTCAGTTTCTTACTTGCCAATACGTCATTTAATGTCGAAGTTTGTGTCTCAGCAATTTCAGCAATTGAGCATACCTACTCAGCCGTTCGGTGTAATTCTTATGGCTCAACCGATTGAGCTGCTTTTGTTCATAACGTTTGGTTTGGTATATGGATGACAACGAAATAGTACAAAAGTACCTATAGTTAGTATACTTAAAATATTGATATTATACAGCTGAAGAGCTTATTTGTTTGAACGCGCTAATCTCAAGAATGACTACTGGTCCCATTAAACAATAAATTGCGCTTGATAGCTTATTAAACGGGAAATGCTATAAAAAATCACGCCAATATCTACGGGATCAATGGAGTAACAATTAAAACGCGCGGCCGAAGTCGCGGAGGACCGCTAGTAGGCTATACAATAGAGCTAACCTGATGACGGTATCTGAAGGTAGCCATTGTAGGAATTTCTATATCTATACAGACCTACTAATATTATAAAGCTGAAGATTTGATTGAATTCTTTGTTTGAACTTGAACTTGGAACGCGTGGACAAAGTCGCGGAGGACCTCTATACAGGCTCTATACAGGGTGTCCCAAAAGCGAAGGATAATCCTGTAACTGCAATTCGGTCATGTTATGGCGAATTATATGCCAAAAACTTTACCTAGTAAAAAAGTTTTTGAGATACCCACTCTTTTAATATTTTTTTGAAAATTCACATTAAATATCACGCCAATTCCTTAAAAGATAACTTTTTTAAAAACCTGTTCCATTTTTTTAACTCGCAAATGATTGAGACGTCTAAATCAATGGCCTTTTTTGTCAAAAATATTTAAGGGTACCTCGAAAATGCTGACACTTTTACTTGAAACATTTTTTGGCATAGAATAGGCCATAGCATGACCTATTTGCAGTAACAGGATTATTGCTTGCTTTGTGGATACTCTGTATAGTTCAAGTTTAGGAATGCTGTGTAATTTTCAGGGTGAAGCTAAAAATATTAACTTATTTATTTATCTTAACTTTACTGCCCTGTTTGTTTTGTATATGTACAATTGACGGACTTAAGACCTTGGGTCATTCTCTACAAGCTAAGCACTTGCATAAAGTTCAATCAGTGGCGGGACATTATTATGACAGAAATTAATATATTAACTTTGTGACCGTGAATATTGAAATCCAAATTAAATATTTATACTTTTTATTTCATTGTAGAGAGCGGGAGCCTTGTAGTCTGTCTGTAGTCAGACCCTATGCTTGGCGTCAATAAATAGTTACTGTGTTGCAATGTAAACAAGCAAGCAGTAGAGTACGTGCCTGGCTACATCTCGCAGAAATTAGTGTTACAAACACTTGCGACACTGAGCGGCAACCGACGAGGGTGAGGGTGGTCGATTTTTATTATCACAGGGCACGTGGGTGCGGCCGGGTGCGGCACTCCAAAGTCCAAACAAAGGACGTGAGATCGATCGATTGCTTACTTACCTAGTATTCAAACCTTTGGTCTGATACAGCCTTTCATCCTAAGTATCAAATCGTACGTTTTAGGGGACACAACTTTATTTCGTAAAAACTTTTCATATTCCCAATTTGAATTTTGACCGCGCAAAAATGTTATAGGTATTGAATTTCAAAAGATTTCACTCTTTTCCTCTGAAGAAAACACACTAAGAAACAAACATGTGTACAACAAACCGGGTGTGTAATATATAATATAACAACATATCATATAAAGTTCAAAACATATACAATCACATGATATAATTTTGTTTAATATAACACTTTATTAGTATAATGATGGAATGATATAATTTTGAATAATATAATTTTAAAACATATAACAAACGATTGAGCTAAAATCAATTGATATAAACAACATTTAATATAACATTTACATGATATAATAATTAAAACAAATAATGTTTATTTAGTATAATAACATTTAGTATAACATTCATGTACGATAACACTCTTTTTATATAGTATTTAAAACATATAATGATAACTTCATATAAACTCCAATTTATATGATATCACATATAATATAAACACAATAACATCAAAGAAAATGCAGCTGCTAGGTTATTCAAAGCTTGCAGGATGCAGGCAATGATGCAAGCAAGCAGCATGCAAGCAGGCATGCAGCATGCAAGCAGGAATGCAGCATGCAAGCAGGCATGCAGCATGCAAGCAGGCATGCAGCATGCAAGCAGGAATGCAGCATGCAAGCAGGCATGCAGCATGCAAGCAGGCATGCAGCATGCAAGCAAGCACACATGCATCATTAATTCCACGTCTCCGGCGCTGCGGGAAGTGCAGCCTCTCCGCCCTTGCGCAACAAAGCGCAGTCACCCACGCTCACCTCCACAGCTTCGGCTTTTTGGTCGCCTCGGCCTTCGGCCTTCGGCGACCAGCCTCAGCCGCTCCGGCTCGCACGGGTGCCTGCCCCTTGTTACAGCGGGCGGAGGCTGCTCTCCCTCCGCGCCTCCGGCTTCTAAATTACACTCTAGTATCGGACAGACAAGTACCACGGCGAAGTGACCACGGCGAGTCGGGGTTAACATAATTCAGATTTTTGATAATTAGTTTTAAAAAACAATTGAAATTATACCAAGTGAAGGTTATATTAATTTGACGGTTATTTCTTTTAATCATTATTTGAAACGTTATTATCTCAAATAATAGTTATATGAAATAATGCGTATGTCAAACAAAATTATATCAAATGAACTATATATAAAATAAGTTTTATTTCAAATGTTTTTATAAGATATGAACGTTATACTTAATGGTATTATATAAAATGAATATTATGTGAAGTAAACGTTATGATAAACAAAATTATATCATGTGTTTTTATAACAAATGTTTACCATGTAAAGTGATCGTTATTAAAGTTGAATTATATCAAATGATTGTATAACAAATGAGACGCACCCCAACAAACCTACACTCAGAATCATAAGTCAGTCATTAAGCACTTATACAGTGATAGGCTAGACCTCAGATTAGAGAAAGTACTAATATTTCTAAAGGCTAGACCATGACAGACTAGAAAATACAATAAAAATGAAATTGTAGTTTTTAAGTTATGGTTGTGGTATGGTTAGTTATGGTTGCCTTTAAAAAAACTCATAATTTACATTACACCATATAATGCAAGATATATGCGAGTACATGATATTGATGCACATTGAATTATACATTGTGTCTTCATAAAGTGCACATATCGAAAATATTAAATTATATACTTACTTTTACTGGCGGTAATCATATTAAAATATTATATTTAAAAAAATGTTCCCACTGCAGACAAAACAGGTGACTTTTTTTCTTATTGTTTTATAACAATGAAACAAACTTAATCATGACGGATGGAAAATTATTAGGCAACTCATAAAAAATTTAATTCATGACAAAACTGGCCTCAATTGGGAATAAAAATGTATTTTTGTCAAAAAAAAATTATTAGGGTTCCATATCCCTTACAGGTAAAAATGAATCTGAAATTATTTGTACGGGAAAAAAATATTTCCTATCATAACCAAGCTAGTTTCATTGTTATAAATCAATTAGTCAAAATACGATGTTCTGTTTACAGCGGGGTCACAGTAGGGAAGAAGTTTTTTTAAAATATATTCCATAGTTCATTGAATAATTTTGTAAAAAAAAACATATTTTCCATCAATAAAATTAAGCTTACAAATTGATATTTTCATTGTGCACTTTATTTAGACTCACACTGCATATTGATGAAGACATATCATAAAAGAGATGGCTAAATAAATATATCCATACAAAAAAACAGCATCAACACAAAAGAGATGTTACAAAAATGCCAAGACTATGAATGTAATTGAACAGACTTCATAAAATTTTTTTGTGATCAAATATTAATAGGAAGTTTTAATAAGAAAATAATATACTTTGCACAGGTAGTCAGCCCAAGCAATGTTTAAAACCTGTAAATACAACTAAATCTGTCTTTGCCAAAATGTCATCATAAATAAAACGGACATTCAGAGGTAGGTACCTCATCTTTCAAATCAATCATTCAAAAACATTGATTGCTTTTGTTTCCATACAAAATGCAATTGAACATGAGAAGAAAATAACCCGTACTAGGCCTATGTGGGATTCAGCTGACAGCTTTTTTAAAAGATTATAGGACATCATGGAATATCACTATAATTTTATTATTTCAAATACTTATTACTTGTTTACCGTACATTTATTAATAATAATAATAATAATAAATAAAATTGTTTATTTCGGACATCATGATCCATATGGTTGTGTTAGTTACAAATTGACTTAAAACTAAAGTTAGTAATATACACAAAATACACCAAAACAAATCAAAAAGAAACACGTACAACAGGAGTAGAACCCTCCGCCGCCAGCAAGATGTCTACTACTTGACAGCGTGTAGCCGTATCCATCGAGCTAGCATAGGCGAGTCCCACCGGTCTGCCAACGCGCGCAGGATACTGTTGGGGCTGTCGCGCATGCGTCTAAGGTGTGAAGCGTATCGTTTGCGCATTATAGCAGCAAAACCATCCACATGAGCCTCTGCAAACATAGCAGAGGCACTACAGAAACGCGGCAGCCCCATCAACACCCGGAACGCGTTATTGTATTGTATTCGAAGGTCACTGTATGTCCTCTGCGTAAAACTAACCCACAGACTCCATGTATAAAAAGATTGACAGTACGCATTGAAAAGTGTAATCTTTGCTTCGTCCGAACATTTAGCAAATCTGCGGGCCAACATATTACAGCGGACAGACAGAGACCTCCGCTCCCTCTCAATATCCTGGTTATCTTTCAGATCTTCTGTGACCCAGTGACCCAGATACTTAAAGGTCTCAACCTTTTTCAAGGGGGCCCCACAAAGCTGAAGATGTGGTACATTAGTGTATCGCGTATGGTCCGGTTTAAAGATCATAAATTCGCTCTTGACAGCATTGTATCTAAGCCCATGGGTCACAGCATAAGACTCGCATATCTTCAACATTTTCTTTAAGGCTGAACTTGATGGGCTCAGCAGCACCATATCATCTGCATAACTGATATTATTTAAACAGACTCCGTCAATGTGACAGCCGACACCTATGCTGCTGAGCTCACCAATAAGTCTATTCATGTATAAGTTAAAGAGAGTAGGAGAGCTCAGACCGCCCTGCCTTACGCCACACTCTAATCTATACTCTTCTGAGAGGGAGCCTGCCCATCTGACATTGTTCCCTTGGTTGCCATACCAGTACTGAAAGAGCAATATGACTTCTTCAGGCAAGCTAGTCTCAGATCTCATCTTGTCCCAGAGGCATTGGTAAGCTACAAGGTCAAACGCCTTTGACAGGTCCAAGTAACAAGCAAACACTGGTGTCTTCCTTGCTGTGTAGTACTGGACAGTTCGCTTAAGACACAAGATAGCACTCTCGGTAGAAAGACCAGGCCTGAAACCGAATTGAGCATCATTGAGCGAGACGTGCTTATCCAGGCATCTGTTAAGCAAACTGTCCAGCACCTTAGCAATCACAGAAGCAAGGGAGATGGGCCTGTAGTTGGACACATCTGAGGAGTCACCTGTCCTGTTTTTTGGAATTGGTACAACAATAGTTCGCATCAATTTGTCAGGGAGATAGGAGTGCCCAATACACAAATTAAATAGCAAAGACAAAACCCTTGGCAAATGAACTCCAGCATACTGCAAGTGTTCGATGCTGAGGTGATCATGCCCAGGTGACTTGCCCCTCACCATGCCCTTTATGATTTTAGCAATATCTTTGCCAGTAAAAAATATACTACGCTCAGGACTACCTGCCTCAGCATCGGCCACAGGCGTCGCTGCCGGTCCCATTGGTGAATCCACTCTAAAGTGTTGTCTAAACACATTGGCAATATCATCAGGATCATTAACTCCCGAGACACTCACGGGTAGGCTTGACTTATGATTTAATTTCTTAGTGGCCTTTCAAAACTGAATAAAATTCTTCTTTTTATGGTGTTCAGCTATTGTGTCCATTTTTATTTGATTCTGATTATTTTGGCACCATTTTAATTTTGCTTTAAAAATGCGTCTCGATTCACACATTTCATTATACGCGTGGCCAGAACTGGGTCTGCCATGTAGTGACCAACTTTGAAAACAAAGTCGAGCCCTCTCATGTGCCCCACGAACGTGTTTGTTCCAGCCAGGTAAGTATTTACCTTTGCGCCCACCCCTAACACTATGACTACTAACAGCGGCCTCCGTAAGTATACACACAATATTTTCATACAATTTATCCAACAATATTCTGTGCTGATGGTTACTACACATATTATCGCAACATTCGGAAAATTCAGCCGGAAAAACAATTAATTTTAACTTGGTATTACATTCATTATAATATTTATTAATTTGATCAGTATCGCGATCTCCCCATATGATTTCATTAATACAAATATTAAACTTAGTTAATTTTGGTGTAACAATATTGAAATATAGGAAAGTGATCAGACCAGTAAGTGTCGTAAAGAACACACACAGAAAGCACAGTGTGCCTCGCGGCTGTCGTAACCACAACATGATCCAGCCATCTTAAACTACCATGCGCGTCACTCACAAATGTATAGCTATCTGATGGTAACAAGTCTCTATCCACACGTCCATAACTGTTCAGAGCAAAACGACAATAGTTCTGTGTCAAAAGACTCACCAGGGTGCGCGTTATAGTCCCCTAACATACACACGGTTTCCACATTATGACTGTCAATGATAGCAGCTATCTCACTAAGACACTCTGTGAATTCGACTAAATTTGTTGTAAAACATTATTGTATGGTCTCAAATTTTGTGTTCTTTACTGCAGATTTAATATTAAGTAGCTAAAGATTTTGCATGTTTGAAAAATTTTTTATGTTATCATGTATAAGTATGAATTGTTTTTTTGAGATGGTACCTGCAGCTAGCAGTATACATCGCTGGACAGTTTCATTCAGTTAATGCTCTTGAAGAGTTTATTTAACAAAAGGTATACACACATTGTAGCCCACCATGCCACTGGCCCACAAACAAACAGATTCTATGATAAATTATATTCACATGATTAAGTAATAAAACAACACATTTTACTTTTTTTACATATGTTATACAAAACCTGAACTTTTGAACACTTTACAACTATAGTAAGCAGTAAGTTAAGTGTCGCCATTTTTTTATTCTATTCTACTATAATGGTGAGATATATGTAGTGGTGGTTAAGCATTCAATGAAATAAAGCATTATTTTCCCACTTCTGAAGGGTTTTATTCCCTCATGTTCTTGTTTCCCAAAAACAATTACATCTTGGCATATTGCTGAATGAAATTAATGTACCAATACCTGTGCCATATGTATCTGTCAAGAAGAGTAAATAAATTACTTTATAATTTTCAATCCTGTGTTCAAATGCTGTTGTTTCAAATTTTGGGTAGGAGTGTAGCAAAGGGTGCGCAAGGCGTTTGGGACCTATAAAGCTTGAAACTCCAATTTGTACTCCAAACTTGGTAAACCAAATATTTTTATTCATGTTTTATGGTACAGAAGTGGAAAATTTTGGCCTTAGTACCAGCCACAGTACTGTAGAGGTTTGGAGCTTCGCGTAAAACCTCTATGTCACTCTTGTTCGATTCTTCGTAATTTAAAGGATAAAAAACTTTCTTTATGAGTGACTTTTGAAGTGCAAACGTCTTAACTTTTTCATCTGTCGTCTAATGTAAAGAATCGAAGATATTTTCACGTAATAAGTATTATTTCTATAAAACAATACGTTAAACTGTGATATCATAAAAGTATACCAAAATAAACAAGAAGTCCATCACGAAAGCTGAGTATTTTTTATTATTTGTACATTGCACTTAGAAACATTTACTCAAGTAACACAATCTCATAAAGACCATAACCGTATCCAATATTCATTCGCCAACACCCAGGCTTCACAGTGGAGGCGCCACCCGACCCGTTGTACAACTAATTATGATTTCAGAAAATATGAAAAAATAAGAAGTTTTCCAGTACCAAATACGAAGGATGACCAAATACGAAAGGAACAAGGAAATTGATAAAAATGAGGCCTAAATCCGGACAAAAGAGATAGAGCCGGACGACGAACGCCTGGAATATAAAAAGCTAAGTAATAGAATAAGATAATGGCCACCAATATGGCTACTCTTTTTAACGGCCATTCGGGCCATGTGAACGAATTTCTTGAACAATTTGAAACTATCGCTGCCATCAATGGTTGGCCTGACGAAACCAAAAGTAAAGTAATCGCAGCTTATTTGTCTGGTGCTGCTCTTTCATTTTATAGGAAAATAACTAATAGATGTTCATTAAGTTTTACGGAAATAAAGGACAAATTCTTGTCCGAATTCTCTGACGGAGAAGATCATATCGCGAATTTCTACAATACCAGACAGAATAATGGTGAACCTATTTTGGATTACCTGTATAGACTAGAGGAATTAGCCTCAAAAGCAGACATATTTGAAGATAAAACCATAATTAACCAGTTTTTACGTAACCTATCGAATTTCCACAAAAATAAACTAAGCTTCCACATTTTTACCTCTTTAAAAGAATTAAAAACAGCTCTCGTGCAGTCAGAGCAATTGTTCGCCAAAAATCATGACTTGACAGTCAATCTACCTATTAAGTTGACTGGTTCGCTAAATAATACTCAATCGGCTGGGGATTGCCCTATGCCTCGCGAATTATTCCAAACACCTCGTGCATCGCCGTCTTATCAACATACAAGACCGCCGTTTGAAAATACTACATTCAGAGCGACTCAACAAGATTGGAGATCACCCACTAATTATCCAATAACAAGAGGGCAATTTTCCTCCGACCCTCCGGCTATGAGAGGTCAACAGAACTCTGTCACTCCCAATACAAGAGGTCAACAGAACTCTGACACTCCCAATACAAGAGGTCAACAGAACTCTGACCCTCCCAATACAAGAGGTCAACAGCACTCTGACACTCCGGTTATGAGAGGACCACCCCAAAGAGGACAATTTAACCGGAATGCGAGCCAAACAAGATATAATTCAAGGAGTAACTTCAATCATATGGATAACTTATTGACGATGGAAAGTGTTCGATGCCCGAAGCAACAAGAGGATTTATTACCAATGGAGAGTTCTCAAGAACTGAAGAAAACAGAAGATTCTTTCCCAAGTTTGAAGATGGTTATTAATGACATTGAAGTGTCAGGACTTATTGATACCGGTGCTTCTGTGTCTGCAATTTCGTTTGATTTTTGTAAAAAAATAAATGTTAACCCTTTACCAAATAAAAATAACTTGGTACTCCGAAGTGTAGATGGAAACCTGTTAAACATTTCTGGGAATGCAAGAATAAGTTGTAAAATAGAGTCTAATTTATTTGTTATTAATTTTTTAGTTGTACATAAACTAGCCACTGATATTATTTTAGGGCAGGACTTTTTAAATGATAACTCTGCGATAATTAATTTTAGAGATAAGTTTGTAGATTTAGGTAAATGCAAAGCGCATTTTTGTCGAAAAGATTCTCAAGCTGAATCATGTTCTTTAGAATTGATTAATGAGATTCAACAGGTAGGATCTGTCCCTTTGTCGAAACAAGACTATATTTATTTTTGTGAATTTGCTAAAAATGAAAACTTATTCAAATGCGAGGAGGTTAATGAGATAAAATTTGACATTAATGAAAATCTTTCAAAACAACATAAAGAACTTTTAAATGATTTATTATATGAATATAAACAAAACTTTGCTTTTTCATCCGATCAATTAGGTTGTTGTAATTTAATGGAAGTTGAGATTAAAACAGTTGATGAGAGCCCAGTTCACAGACCGCCATACAGGGTGTCACATGAACAACATAAGATTATTAGAGATCAAGTCGAACAAATGCTTAAGCAGAATATTATTCGAGAATCCAATAGTGCTTATGCATCACCAGTTGTCTTAGTAAAGAAACCGGATGATTCTTGGAGATTTTGTGTTGATTATAGAGTTCTAAATAAAAAAGTTATTTGTGACAGTTATCCATTACCCATTATTGATGACATAATTCTATATCTATCCAACGCTAAATATTTTGCAGATTTAGATTTAAATTCAGGATACTGGCAACTCACTTTAAAAGAAACTGACAAACATAAAACAGCTTTCGTAACTCCTTCAGGGTTATATGAATTCAATGTGTTACCATTTGGTTTGAAAACTAGCGGTGCTATTTTTCAACGAACTATGGATAGAATTTTAGCAGGCATCAAATATAAGAATGCGATTGTTTATATTGATAATATTTTAGTTTATGGTTCGACATTTGAAGAATTTTATAATTCCTTACAACAGGTTCTAGAAAGAATTAAAGTAGCTAATCTAACGTTGAAACCAACGAAGTGTAAGTTTGGGTTTCAACAAGTGTCGGTATTAGGATATGAGATTTCAGCTGAAGGAATTCATCCCAATAAAAACAAAATGGATGAAATTAAATATATTAAACCGCCTTCTAATATCAAGGAACTCAAGTCAGTTTTAGGTTTATTTTCATATTATCGTAAGTTTATTGATGATTATGCTAATATAGCAATACCAATGACAAGTTTATTGAAGAAAGGAACTAAATTCGTTTGGAATTCGATCCAACAACAGGCATTTGATCATATTTTATATCGAATTCAAAACCCACCTTTATTACGTCATTTTTCTAATAATGCGAAGATAACTAGATTATACGTTGATGCTAGTGATGTGGCATTAGGAGCATGTTTGATGCAAGGAGATGATAGTTTATTACCGGTAGCATTTGCTTCAAGGAAGTTATCTGATTGTGAGAGGAGATATTCTATAACAGAAAAAGAATGTTTAGCGATAGTATGGGCGTTGAATTATTTTAAACATCTATTGTGGGGTATGAAATTTGATGTTTTGACAGATCATAAGGCTTTAGTATGGTTGAAAGATAGGAAGGATATGAATGGAAAACTCGCACGATGGGCTCTTGCAGTCCAACAGTATGATTTCAATATCGTACATTGTTCTGGAAAAACTAACGTAATAGCTGATTTTCTTAGTAGAAATCCATTATTAGATGATAATAAGAAAGAGGAAAACCAGGTTTTGAAAGGAAGTGTAGCTGAGGATGGTATGGATTTGTTTAGAATAGATGTTGTTAGATTTGAGACAGAACAACAAAATGATGAATTTTGTACACGTATTTTCGATAGACTACGTTCTGGACGTCGTCAGAATTATAAAGGATTTTATATTCAGGATAATAAATTATATCATAAAATTAAAATCAGTAACAAGTTTAAAAATCATATTGTTGTTCCAAGAAATCTTTTACAAACAGTTCTACATGAAGTTCATGATGATAGATGGAAGGGAGGACATTTTGGCTTATGTAAGACGTTGTATAAGTTTCGTGAAAGATATTATTTTCCAGATGCTGAGAAAGAGATTGAAAGATATGTCGAAAGTTGTAAACCGTGTTTGGAGAAGAATAAGAGTAATTTAATAGCGCCGTTGTGACGTTAGAAAACTTTCAAGTCCATATCGAGTTATCCGTGTATTAGCAAATAATAATTTTCTTATTAAAAAGGTATCTGATGTTAGTACTAGGAAAGACATCATTCAGAGTTAATTAATTGACAGCCACACTATAGGAATTTTAGTAAAATGTCAAGTGAGTATGCTATGGCATGGCTGAATAGCTGAAACCCAAGCCAAATAGTTTAAAAATAAAAAACATTTAGACTTCTGTCAGTTTGAGTTGTTATTGCTTATGACGTTGACGTTGACAATCCAGGTGATCTTGTCAAGTCAACAGTTGTCAATCAAAAATAAAATTTTCATTTCGTTTTGTAAATATTTATTTTATTTGAATATAAAATATTACAATAGATACGCAAATATTTAATGTAAATATAGGGTGAGTTATTGTGTTTTAGTGTTAGTGGCATTGTAGATAGATTCAATTTCTAATACTTATTTTTGTTCTAGCTAGTGCATATCAATTGTTGATATACATCGTTGGGCATCCAAGCTGTGATGAGAGGGGTTCGTGGCTACCAGCCATCACCCAATGGATGAAAAGAAATGTAGGGAAGATTTAGATGTGTTATTTTTGGGTAATTTTGTGTAATGTTGGGATATTGAATAAAGATAAGGAGGTAGTTAGGTTAGTGAGCTAGTGGTTATTTATGTGTAAACCCTTTGTATTCGCATAGCGATTGGGTGGTGTCTGTGTTGGATACTATACACATTAAATGATTGCAAGTTTTGGGAGATTTTAACGAAGGAATGAAGGGTTAATGTATTTTCAGTTTGAAGAAATGAGGGGGAAGAGTCTAGTTAGGGAATTTTTTCATCACAGGTCTTGGATACTCAAACGGTTGGATGTGTTAACAGATTTACTGGTTTCACAAGTTTTCAACATGTAATATCAAGTCTGACTGGTTGATTTATTCAATATAGTGTTAGGTAGGTAATTGAATTTTTCTAAATTGTTGAATTGTCTGGATTGGTTAATTATGTAGACAGCAATGTTGATTATGTAGTTTGATTTTTATGTGGGTTTTTTCAACCTGAAGTTTGAACGATTTTAACTTGTAAATAATTTAACTTTATAAATTAATTAATTTATTTCTATTTTCATATCGTTCCAACTAGTTGCTAGCTGCAACCTTAAGAGACATTGCTGTATTGTAAATGATATTCCCACATAGGAAGGTTTTATAAGTGATTAATAGATAGGTAAATTTCACAGCTGTGCTTTGAAATTTTACCGACCGGGGGGGATGTAGAGGTTTGGAGCTTCGCGTAAAACCTCTATGTCACTCTTGTTCGATTCTTCGTAATTTAAAGGATAAAAAACTTTCTTTATGAGTGACTTTTGAAGTGCAAACGTCTTAACTTTTTCATCTGTCGTCTAATGTAAAGAATCGAAGATATTTTCACGTAATAAGTATTATTTCTATAAAACAATACGTTAAACTGTGATATCATAAAAGTATACCAAAATAAACAAGAAGTCCATCACGAAAGCTGAGTATTTTTTATTATTTGTACATTGCACTTAGAAACATTTACTCAAGTAACACAATCTCATAAAGACCATAACCGTATCCAATATTCATTCGCCAACACCCAGGCTTCACAGTACCTACCTACTTCATTAACTTACTTCTAACTAAGTGCAGAGTAAATAATAAGTTAGGCAAATAAAGTTTTGATAGGTACATAGATTATACATATTGTACCAATTTATTAAATGCTGAGTAGATTTCCTAAAAAACTTTATATACCAACAATAATTTAATCATAGACACTTACCATAAATTGTGAACTGAACTATCCAATTACGAATTTATTTTCAGTTTTCAGGCACCCATCATTATCACAGTGAAAGTTTCAATAACACCATCCACAGTTTAATCTAAGCAAAACTTAAGTCCACAAAGGCACAATGCTCAAACAGTCAGTTGATTCTAAAAATACTTCACATGATAAAGTATGAATGTGTTAAACTTATAGCAACACAACACAATAGCAAATGTGGATACAGAATCCGGATTAACCACTAACACTACGCAATGTTGCGGTTGAAACTACTTATGGTCCACCAAAAGGTCCCAAAATTTTAAATTTTAATGCAATTTATGAACCAAACAGAATGTTCAAATTTATCTGAGGAACACTATCTATTTGACGCAGTCTGTTACACAAAATAACACAGGATTTTACGATACTTTTTAGCACTGCACACTTAACTCTCTAGAAAGTATTTTAGATTTTCAATCATCCTACATGATTTTAAGAGGTGGACAGCGAAAAATTAGATTTTAGGCTTACAATGCGCAAACACGATGAAACGTAGGAACCTGTTGCTTAAAACATTATCTAGCACAGCAGCAAAATCCGTGCACTTCGCGTACTTTGTACCATAGACAAGTTTTTTTTATTTCTTTGATTTGAAATCTTTGACATTGACGGGTAAATTTTTTTTTGTTCATATCGCAGGCACAACGAATGATTCCGCCGTTCACGGATTCGCAAAATGCCGAAGGCAAAATGTTAACTGTTCAATGCGCAGTTATCTTATCTCCCATCGTTTTACAACGCTCACAAGATGGCAATTGGGGTCACCTTAGTAACATTTTGTAAAGTACGTTAAAACGTTTTATAAATAATATTGGTAAAATATCTTTAAATCTCTATCGGTCCACCGCGGTCCAATCCCAGCCGCTGGATAAATATCCAATAAACGCTATTTTTACCCACCCGATTCGAATTGATACGGGTCCTGTTTTAGGGACTTGAATGAAATATATTTTTTTTAATAAAGTTTGTCACGTTTTTGATGCGATTTAATTTATTTTCAAGTAGTTTATAATACTGACGGACTCGGACGATGCCTTATGTAAGCGGCGGAATCATACGTTTTGCCTGCGACATTTATAAGAAAACATAATATGTTTTATTACCTATTGACTATGCTAAACACAGGGAGGCCACAGCCTTTGTTCTTCTTGATCGATCATTGACTGAAGAATAAAAAAGTCAAGATACTGAACTGACTGGACGCCATTTTGATTCGATTTGTTTGTTGGTTGTACACTTGTCAAGTTGTCATATCTATGATTGGTTGTTTCTTTCCAAAATCATTTTTTATTTTTGATTCTTTGCATTTATCTGTATAATGTGCATTACATAATCAATTTTCTCGTTTCTAATCATAAATAACGAGTTCTTATTCGTATTCATATTGCGTAAATGGCATTGCAGTTTTAAGGAGTGACGGAAGTAAAAAGCTAAACAAGTTAAAGATTAAAGTGCAGTGTGCATTAATTAGTAGATTACTTCTAATTTTAACCATGGGGAAAGGTTTTAATAATTATATGTGCAAAAAATTCTTCCATCCCGCCTCTCGAGATAATCTGAAACGGGTATGTCAAGTACCTACATAAAGTGCCATTGCATCATGCACAAACCTGAGTTCAAAACTAAATTCAATAAATATGCTTTTCTTAATCTTGCTTAACAATTTACAGGTATGGATGGCAGAGCAGAAAACTGAGGCATACAAAAAGAAGCAAGAAGAACTGCGTGTGCAGTATGAAAAAGAGCAAGAACTACATGAAAATAAGTATGACCTTATTCATTATATTATACCCTGTCCATTTGTCACATTCGAATTGGTAAGTGTATGATTGAACTGTTTTTTTTTTCCATTATAGGGCGCTACTAAGTAAAGATAGTAAAGATAAACTAAGTCTGAACTTTATGTATGAACCTCCGCCTGGTGTTAAAAAGGAAAGGGAAAGAGAGGATAATGAGCCAGAATATAAATTTGAATGGCAGCGTAAGTATAATGCACCAAGAGAGAGTTACTGTAAAGGTGACAATGAAATAAGGGATCAACCCTTTGGCATTCTAGTCAGAAATGTTAGATGCATCAAATGTCACAAATGGGGCCACATCAATACAGGTAGATACATTGTTTTAACTCTTTGTAATAATTTCTGACTGCATGTATTTTTCTTACTGTTAAATATTTTCTGCTTTGCAGACAAGGAGTGTTCTATGTACTCATTGTCCATGAGTGAAGCCCGTGCTCTACAAGCATCAACATCAGCTCCTGAAGAAGAAGAATCAAAACCAGATGTGCCAACACTCATGCAACAAATGCGTGATACTGGACTTGTGATGAAACCTGGTGCATTGCCTCTGGCTGCTACCAAAATTGAAGATAATGACACTTCGAATCTAACTGAAATGGACTTGATTAGCCAACTAACTAAAAAGCAAAAAAAGAAATTGCTTAAGTGAGTAATAAAAAAAAACTATAAAAAATATAATAGTTACTAAAAAATACCTTCACACAGAATATAATATGTATGTTGGTTTTGTTTCAGAAAACTGGAAAAGCTTGAGAAGAAGAAAGATAAAAAACATAAGAAATCTAAACATTGAAGTGCACCTACAGGTATAAAAGAATCTTCATTTCATGTAATCAATATTAATAAATAAATTAAAATATACAAATTATCGAGATATTATTTATTTTAATAGGACTTAAATCTAATATGTAACACTACAAATCCTTTCAAATAATTACAAGCATGATAAACTAATCACAGGTGATACTTGAATGGCTAGCTTTATCAATAATGCGAGCCCCCAATAATACATTTATGTCATATAAATACAGCATAAAATAAATTATTTTTATCATGAGGTTATTTTAAAGCTTTATCCATTATTATAGCAGATATTCATTTAGGTTGCACAAGATATTGTGGTTATATGTGTAGGTATGTCTTATTATTCTAGCTGTCATATTTTTTCAGACTCTACACTGGTAGAACCCCAAATTTAAGTGTACATAATCCCTCACATTGTTGCATGCATAAAATCACTTGCAGAAGGCAGCTGAAGTATTATGTAATTTATTATCTTAACAGCTGGAAGAATATGGGTACCCTAATTGAATATTATAATAACAAAGGGAATAACCATTATATATATCACAGTAGCTTTGCATGTACAGACATCATTTCAAGGTAAACAAGTTATCAAAAATGAATAACCTGATGTGCTGGTGACTGTACATCATACTTCCAACAACCAAACCACTGAATATACTATTATATTTTAACATATGTCTTTTCATCAATTTCAATTATATCCTGCCTGTCATTCCTTTCTTTCCAATGCAAATATAGTACAAGACATGTGATCACAATTATAATTGCAGTTAACACAAACACACTTTTCAAAATCACCTTGCTGGGCGTAACAAACAACTGGGCCCTCCATTGAGATGAATCATTGGGAGGAGCAGGTATAACTACTATTTGAGAGTTTGGAATTATTTGTGTCCAACTTCTTGTATGACCAGAGAGACCAACATTTAGAGTATCAACAAAGTTTGGAGTTCTATCTAAGCCAAATATTGAATAAGGTAATTGGAGGGCAAAGTAAGCAGATTGTGGTAATTGAGCGCACACTCCAGTTCTGTAGTTCCCTTCTTGAGACCAGGTGTTGTATCCAATTTTGGGACCAGGTAAATTAGTACCTGGAACATAATAAAAAAAACAGTCAAGATTTTTAATTAGAAGTGCAACAACTCAACATAGTGTCACTCAATCTCTTACCAAATGTCCCTTTTCTGTTGTAAAGAGTTCCATTAATAGTAGGGGTTTTTTCATTGGTCAACCCTGTTACTACAATTACTTTGATGAAATTGGTATCATATTCAAGACTGTTTCTAAATGCATGCATTGTATATTTTTGTAAAGAAGTATTTTTCTTAACATAAATTATATCTAATACTCCATCCATATAAAAATCATAAAAGGTACCCATAATAACATTATCTCCAAATGTGTTGAATATTTCCCATTGGACTTGAAAAGTCCTAGTAAACTTACAGCCAGGCAAAGTACAAGGAGTATTATGAAGAAGAAAAACTCTAGTTTCATTACTATTCATTGGACTCAATGTCATCAGGACATCTGGGTATCCGTCCATGTTGTAATCTCCACTCCGCATAGTTATAGTGTCTAGATACACTTCATTTCTAGGTGGGGTAAATCTCCATAAAGTACCTTTCCCATCATTAAGATCAATTTGTAAATCATGCCACTTTTCATTGTCATATATTAAGATAGTACTGTTAGCACATTCAATGTCAGAGCATACAGGAATGACTAAAAAAAACTGTCCCGAAAGTGCAACATCAATAAATAAAGCCTGTCCATAAATGGTTTGATGACCAACAAGTAATTCAATGCTGTTCGTATACTTGAAGCCACTGGATTCCTCATTCAACCATACTTCAATTTCCATTTTAGTAGTCACTAAGAGGTCAGCAGCATTATCATCATTGACATCAAGGAATGAGTGAGAATGTGGCAGCTTTACCTCTTTTAAATCTCCATCAGCCATTGGAATTTCTTTAGGAGTTCCTCGAGATTTATCAAAAACCCAGTATACTCTTTGTTGTTGAGTATTCATACCAAATAGATCAAGAGTCATGTCTCTGTTATAGTCCATTATTAGTGGCTGGCCGACAGTAATTGCTTTTATGAGGAGAGCATCAGAACAATTTAACATAGACATTCCACCCCATAAAATTCGAACATCGTGCAAATTCGAAGAAACGTTTCGAATTTGTGTCGTCAGAAGTATGTCCATGTATGCGTCTCCATCAAAATCGCCAGGAACAACACTGGTAATAATTACGTTACTGAAGTTACAAGCGTATGTTGATGGTCTCAGAAAGGGCTCTTTGTCATACGCTAAAAGTACTTGTATATTAGTATCATTAGTAATTACAAAGGCATCCGTTAATTCGTCGGAATTAAAGTCGCCAAATGCTGCTAATACTCCTTCGTTGTAGTATCCAAATGAACTAGCTGTCATGTCATTTGAAATCCCTGTCGTAAATACAAATAGCGACGTAATTATGAGTTCATAAAACATATTTACGAATATCACTTCAAGTATTCCTAGTTAAGTTTATCACTTCACACACGCACATTGAGCACACAACACAACGCATTAGATACTTATTACTAATAAGTTACTAGATACAAAGAAGAGTTTCAATTCAAGTTTGTTAACAGCTGAGGGCATCAGCAAAGCAACACAACATACAAACAAATCAAAAGAAAATTGACAGCTCAGGAGCCATAGCCCATACTCTTGCAATTTGCAATGCAATGCATTGACAAGATTTTTGTCTCTTTTCCTCGCAAGGCCATACTTGTATGAGCAACAAGGACAGGCATTTGTATAGGCCATTGACTTGTTGTAAGCCATAGATACGACAGATATTTAGAATGGAAAGCTCTTGGTGCGTACAATATTTATCTGTCCCAGCCTCCCAGGGCTGCCAGATTGTATAATTGGATACAAAAACTGCACTAATTGGACCATGAATTGTATCCATATTTCGTATAATACGACACAAAACCATGCAGTATGAAATGAAACGGGAGTTCGGCTCTTGCTTTTTTCAAAATTGACCACTTACACTGCAGAGCAGAGATGTAGATAAAGTATTATTGCCTTGCCAACTTGATAACTACGATGGAGTAGAATACTGTGTACTATATACTTATCGTAAGTGTATCGTTATTAATTTAAATTATTATTATTGTATGTATTATATTCTCTATCTAGGTAGCGTTGTAAGTCTACCGTAGCCTACCAAAACGCACGGTAGCCTACCGGTAGGCTACGGAATACCACGGCATACTTACTAAGTAGCTTTTGTAGATAACGTTTATATTATAAAGCACTTTTTTTACAAAACAAGTTTTGCGTCCAGTTGCTAGTAGTAAGTATTCTATGCATACCAGCTTCGTCCGCAGCTTGTAAAAGAAACTAGAGCACATTCGGAAAAGTATCAAATGTGACCACCAATACCAAGTCTAGCAATCGTTTTAAGTTGAAAGAAAATCCTGTTTTACTTCCTGTATAACTTTTTTGCGGTGACTATTTGTATAAAAATACATTATTTTTTATTTTCTACACTAATAATATAAAGAGGAAAACTTTGTTTGTTTGTTTGTTTGTTTGATTGATTGTAATGAATAGGCTCATAAACTACTAGACCGATTTTAAAAATTCTTTCACCATTCGAAAGCTACATTATCCACGAGTAATATAGGCTATATTTAATTTTGAACAAAAATAGGGTTCCTCGGATATTAGGGTTTTTCGGACACAAGGTGTAAAAAATCAACCAAAAAAGTTACTTATTTTGCGTACCCTGCCTAACGGCTGAACCGATTTAGCTGAAAATTGGCAGGGAGGTAGCTTAGAGCCAGGAAAAGGACATAGGATCCGTTTTATCCCGTTCAACGGGGCCGGGGCTGGGGCGGGACGGGGCCGGGGCGAAACAAAGTTCGCTGGGACCGCTAGTATGTTATAAAATGAAACATATTTAACTAAAAATAAATAATAATCTCTGTTTTAGTAAAAAGACCATGATTTGTTTCAAATTCAGATTAAAGAACATTTATTTCTAACAAAAATTAATTCGTAATACAATTAAATCAAATCAACGAAAGCTACCGCATCCTATGGTAGTATTCCGAAGTCTACCGTAGTCTACCGGTAGGCTACTGCATACTTCGGTAGGATACATTGGACTTACAACTTTACTCTAGTGCAGCTGTCCCCCGTGGATTCGGAAATTATACCATACACAACATTTTATCCTGCTCTACTGAGCAGAGCTAAAACTACTGTTTTAGCGTGGTCTGGTTAAAAACATTTCATATTGAACAACTTTGGTTTTATCACTTTGAAAAGCGTAACAAACAACAAACCATTTTTTTTTTCATAATTGATATTACTTCTTTGATGACCAATTGAACAAAGTTAACCGAGATACATTATTTAAAACACAAATATTTTTTCTCATAGATATTTTTCTTTATGTACCTACACAGACAGACATGAGGAGATAGTAGTGATCAGTTACAGATTTATATGTATAGATTTAATGATGTTAGTTTAATTATATAACGAAAATAAATTTATTTTTGTATAATGCGATCAAAATTTATACTAAACTGTAGAATCGCAATTTATTTGCTGGCAGCCCTGACTGTCCGCCTGTGCATACATACTTTTACTAATGACTTTAGCGCGGGAAACGAGAAGAGGTAGATGGACTTTATTTCTTAATTTTATTAGTTGGTTTTTTCGAGTAAATTATTGTGGTTTTGTGCTGAAATTAACATGATAATGTGTGCTATGGAAGAAATCAATGAAGACTAAGTGAGAAATAAGGTAAAGCGCGTTCTGATCCCGGATCGCGCGTTCTCTGATTCGGATCGCTATTCCTTGTTGAGCATTGTAATCTGTAATGCGAACCAGCATCGCATTTCAATGTATTAGGTTAGGTTAGGCTAGTTTAGTGTTAGTTTTAGTGATAAGTGTAAATAAAGAACTCTTATTAAATGATGATTGTCTGTATGGCTTTGTGACCAAGGACGTTAAACTTGTATGTAAAAAAAAATACTCTTACTAATCAATCTGTGCGCCTGTTTGGCGCCTGTGCTGTCATCAAGGCTGTCATGTGTGACACCACGTCCCAAAGAGGATAGAACCACTACGTTTTAAGAGTTGGCACCTTCCTTTTACCCGTTGTTACGATTATGAACGTACTTTCTACCAACCTAACAACAAATACAGGGCTACCAACTTAAACAATCAACGTCAAAATAATAGTGCTGCACCAACCTGAAACCTAAACATGCTATCGATATCGATAAAAATACTGCTTAGGATTTACTTTAAAAATCTCAAATATTTTACTTTAAAAAAATAAAAGCAAGCGGTAAATTCCACTACAGCACGCCTTCATATGCATATACACAGAATACATATTTGTAAGAATATTGACATGCTGTGAAATGGTTACCGCTGACTTTTTTCTAATAAAAAAAGAGTAAGAATCAAGTCGTTTATTAAGAATTAATAATTGAGGTTCATCATCACAATCACGTCAACCGTTAGACGTCTTTGGCTGGACTTTTTTCACAATAATTGGTCCAGATCTATCCCCATCCGGAGATTTTCGGTCGGCAGTCCGTCTTTTAGGGCCTCTGCCTACGCTTCATCTTCATAAGGACCTATAAATGTAAATATAAATATGCGTCAGACAACACACCAATTACCTACTTTATGTCTTATAATTGTATTTGCTTGTTGCTGCACTTTGATATCGTGAGTGTCACTCACTTTAGAAGTCGAAACTGGGCAATCTATTGAAATATCTGCAAAAAAAATGAAAATAATTATGATTAACAACTAGTTGCAGAGCAATGTTTTAATGAATACTTTACCTATTTTACGTTTTTTTTAGCACTGAACGTTTGAAGTACGTTTCAAGTCTTCTGATTGTGACGATGGTTCCGCTTTATAAGTAGATGGACAATCGAGTATAGTAACTACAAAAAAAAATATAGTATCATATGTTTATAGAAAGTAAAAGTATATTAAAAGTAAGTATAATTATATGTTTTTTGATTCACAAATAGGGAAAATTGCAAGAATGTCATCAGTAAGTGGTGGATTAAGAAGATTTAATGTAGGTACAGCATACTGTTTTAGTCAACTTCTTTCATTTAATTTATTTAGAGGTAAATAAGCCAAATCTTTATTGCCTGTAGCTTTACCCACAAGCGAGATCTAGAATATAAAAAAAACATTCAATTTTTAAAAATAACACGTTTAATAGAAATCACTCGTCAAAACTATCGACATAATTTTATGTATGAGCACCGCACTATTTACAAACGTAAATATGATTATTTAATTTTTTATGCGATTATTGTAACAAATATAGTTAGTAGGCAGTCGAATTCAGTCATTAAACATCATAATTTGCATGCACATAATGAGAAAAAACGTAAACTTGCTGATCATCTACCTGTTACGTTCCAGAGGAAATCTGGCTAAAAATATGTCAGAAGTACATTTTCTGACTCGCCTCACACCACAAACTTCACATTTTCTTAGTGCTTTACCTCCCATAACTCGCGAATTTACATGATTCTTCTGTTATATCCAATGAAAACAAAATTGCAAAACGTGATCAACGAAATGACAAAGAAAAAATCGCCATTTTGACAATAATAGTCCAAGTTTTACATAACAATAAAACTTGTATTATTAGCAGAGACGATGCACAGCATCCTGTGAGAGATGCGTCTACTTCCGCCTAGCCTAATTTCCGTATCCTGCTGGATAAATAATTATTGGTTTAATTTGACTTACATCCGTGTCCGCCATTTTTAGTCACCTGGGGTCGAGTTATCTCGAAGTTTCCTCATAGAAGTCTCGCCAGGAGGCCTTAATGGGATGCTGTGCATCGTCTCTGCTAATAATACAAGTTTTATTGTTATGTAAAACTTGGACTATTATTCGGCATGTGACGATGCACAGCATCCTGTGAGAGATGTGTTTATTAGCTCCTGGTGACTATTGAACGACGCTATGTGATAAAGAGTATGGTAGACTGATGATTGCAGCTTTTGAAGATATCTGTAAAACGCTAAACGATGTGATTAATGGGTGCAGTAGTAAGCACATTATTATTGCCAAGTATTAATGCGTAAAGGTTGATAAGGCAGACTACTATTAACATAATTTAAATTATTTCTTTATCAATAATAATCAATAATAAATGTTATTTATCTGAAAATATATGCAACGTATAACGACATCTTTCATTTAATTGTCTAGTACATGAAGTTGCAAGAGCGATAACTTTCGCTATCAAATATTTTTATTGATATGTTTTAGTTTTGAAATTTATGTCTAAGTTAAGTGGTTATTAACTTGGATTAATGGCCTAGACAAATAACTATTTTAAGATATTTATGATAAATGATGTCTCATTGTGGTACAGGTTCGAAAATTATATGCATTTTGAGGGATCGAAACCTTGTGGGGAACGGAAAGTACCTGGAAGGGCAAGATGGATTATTTTTGTTACCTACGAATTGGTAGGCTTAACAAACAGTCTGATCTGTATAAATGTATTATGAAGGCAAACTTGTTTCATTACAATGATATATTGAGCATGAGGTTTTGAAATCAGACTGATCCGATTTGATTGAATATTTAGGTTATGTGTAAGCCTGCCAGCTTTTGAAGCTAAATTTAAAAATGCCAGCTTGAAATATGATAAGGAATCAAATGTTTCAATTAGGTAAAGCATTAGTGAAAAATGTCGGCCGGGCCATGCTGATTAGGTAAAGATTTGTTATTTAAGCAGATGGTTTAAAACATGCCTAAAGCTTAGATTTGAAATCTTCCTTTTGCCAATAGAGGGTTAATATGAATGACTTTATAAATGTAAATTTCGAAACATGGAGGAAAGTAAGTTTGCCACCAAGTTCTAGTCAAGTTTTAAGATACACTTTAAGAATTGTTTTCTCAGTTCATGAGGGGTTTGGGTGTAAACCTTTTTTACAGGACTTAGTTATATGGGTTACATAACTTTGGCTTTCAAATGGGCCTTGTCCTGCAGTACAGTTCTGGGCAATCGGATCTGACCTGTGGCCGTGTGTACTGTGTTTGTATGGAGGGAGCGAGAAAAGATGCCTCACCACGTTGCAGGAGGTGGTAGTCCCGAAATACAAAGTAAAGTGTTTGTAGGTGTAGTTATTGACCGCAGGTGTGGCTGTAATTACACCCCCCCCCCCCCCCTTTTAACATTTAAAGTATTAACGTAAGATGTGTTCTAAGTAAATGACCTATAATTCTAGCGCAGAGGTTGGAGTTAATGATTGATATCATTGTAAAAATACCTCTGGTCACGTCTTGCTGTCGTCTTACTGGATCATGAAGTGAAGAGACACAGACTGCACTGGTGTATTGTGCGTACGCTTGTGCACTTTTGATTTCAATCAGGGGGACATTAGATAGCAGCTTCATTGTCGCCTTAACAAGATATTAAGTTCGGGTAAATATTCTGTTTAACTGGGCCATTGTGCGAGGGTTTGTGTGCTATTAGCAGTTCAGAGAGTGAGCTTTTGCTGTGGGGTAGGCTCGTACTTTTCTCGTGTACTTAAGGAGAATTTTCAATTTAATGGTAAGTTATGTATTTCATCTGAATCATTCGTATTTGTTTATGGCTTTTGATGACACACAGCAATTGTAATGCCCGTGCATTTCGAGGTTGCGCACTTCTCAAGTTATTTTGTTGCACGTCCCTTGAGTACTCATTTCGACTATATGACATTTACTTTCTGTATACCTAATTGCCAGCCCAATAGTATCGAATAATATGCTATGATTTTTACTTTTGTTTTCTTAGTTGGTATTTAGAGTAAACAGTAGTACCTTTTCTGAACTAGGTATTCGGGAATCTTTTCCGAATTAAGAATCTACGGCTCCGGGTCATAACGAGGCTTCGATTAGTAGTTATGAGGGCCTTTTGAAGGGCTCATTTAGTATGAAAATTCATGGTACAGTAAGGGCAAATGGAAAAGGTAGGCTGAGGGCGATAGACAATTTCAGTCAGTCCGAAAATACTGCACAACCAAAGTTTGTACAAAAGGTGGACTTAACGCCATATGACACAATATCAGGGATAAGCGTTCAACTCATTAGCGTCTGCTCGTTTTTTTTTTTTTTTTTTTTTGGGATTATATCAGAAATTGACTTGCTTGTGAATGCATTCTGAGGTAGACTAGAGCTGTTGAATATAGCACGGTGTGGATGAGACATGCACCGGCACAGATGTAAACGGCAGACCGTGATACTGCACTGTAATTCGACTGGTCAGTTGATTTAAGCAATCAAAGGAAAACGTGCTGGGCTATTGAATGATATACGGGATTGGTGAGGCAATCACCGGCATGAAATTGTTCGGAAGAATGTGTGGTGAACTTTCAACTATTGCGCGGAGTTGCTAGGCAAGTACCGGCATAAAAGTGAACGCCTGTCGCGTCCCAAGCGAATTAGTTCGATATTCTTAGATATGTCTACAAATAAATGCGACAAAGACCACTGAATATTGTGCGGAGTTGGTGAGACAAGCACCGGCACGGAATACAAGCAGGACTGATGAATACCGTACGATGTTGGAGAGACAAGCATCGGCGTGGAGGTGATGTTAATGTGAACAAGACCATTGATTATTGCGTTGAGTGGGTGAGGGAAGCACCGGCACTGAATGTAGACAGGATAGTTGAATGTTGCACGATGTTGGTGTGACAGACAAGCATCGGCGTGGAGGTGAATGGCAGATGCATCCCTGTACTGTTATAAGTGTTAGGTTGGCTTACGCAGCCTGATGCTAAGGTGCCACTGCGTCCGATACGCTCGGAAGCAGCCTCCTAAACTGCACTGAGATAAATTGCAGATGTGGCTCTGTAATCATTGCCATTACGATGATCGCAGTCTGACAGGTAGATGCCGCTGGCCCTTGTACGTATGAGGCCAACAACCGTAAGAATACTCAGATGTGATGAGTTGCGTAGCACTTGCGTTACGTCAAGCGTTAGGACTACGAGTAGTTTGAGTAGTGATAGAATAAGTCAGGCTTCGAGGGCCACTCGAGGGCCTCTCAATAATTGTTGATTTCTTGCGATCCGTAGTAATGACAATCAATAAAGGCCGTGTCATTTATCGACTTCGACCATGGATTGTTCGAGCTGTCTTGTGTTATGTTATGTAAAAAGTATTATAATAATTTCTTTTTCTATTAACTAATAAAATTATTAATTCAAATGAATTTTTAAGCTTACATTGCATTGTTGCCAATAATATAATATGGCTCGAAATAAACATATTTTATTTTATTTATTTGTTTTATTTTTATTTTATAAGAAGTAATCGGCACTTGGTGGTATTTAATGCACGCAAGTGCCAAGAGCTTGCAGTGTGGTTTTACTGGGATACGGTCCCCCAAGCTGCTGTTTTTAAGAATGCTACCTTAAATGAAGGTGTTATAGTCTTAGGTCTTAGTCATATCGCGACCATTAATAAAGGACACTGGTAGAGTGCCTAGATTACAAGGTTCAAATCATTTTTTAAATTGCCGCTTTAGTCAAGTGTGCGAAAGGCAACTGCATATGAATGCTCGACAGAGGCGGGGCTACACTGCATAGATATAGATATTAAAGTTAACAATTTGAGACAAATGTGCACTGTACTGTAATGAACCTTCAATAAGAATATTATGAATTGGGTAGATGTATTTAGGATATCCTTTAAAAGTTGGATATAACAGAATTGAAATTGCTTTTTCGGAATTCGAAAATTGTGGCAAATTGTTGCAAGAATTGTTAACGCATTGTTTTTAGTTGTTTTGAACTGAAAACATGCTAGATTGAGCAATATAAGTATGTTCAGGCTGGTAAAGGATTCAGCGGTTGTTCAGAAGAAGCCGCTGTTATTACGTTCTAGTCAGAAAGAAGTACGTAAATATACGTGGGTATATGAAAAATAAAATGGAAATATTGCATGTTCCATCTAAAACAGAGTAATTAGCTACCTGTGCTATAAAAATCTGTAATTTAAGGTACTGCGGTACCTAGGAGTCGAGGCAATACATACAGTAAATATGATTCACAAGATGGGTTTGACCGAATATCGAAATTCGGACCTCGGAGACTAACATGAGCGTACGCCGCCGCGTGTTTATCCACGGTTTTAGCTAAGATAATGTTTGTTTAGTTTATTTCAAATTCATGTGGTCAGAAAGGGGTATTCACGCTGAATAAAATACCACGTACCTTATTATGTGTTCGTTTTACCTTTAATTAAGGCAAAGCCAGGGTCTGGGAAAAACCGCCGGCCGATCCATTTTCCAGTGTTATTCGTGCGCGTGCAGCGTAGGCCGATGATCGCTTCGTCTTGCAGGTCACCGTCACGTTAAAACACTAGCACACTTTTAAAACTTGGTCATTATAACAATATACTTTTTATAAAAACGTTAAGATTATTTAGATTTTTAAAGGTAAAACTTTTTTCAAATATAATACGCTAAGTATGAATGTAATTCTCGATTTGAGCAGAGTTTCTGCTTAGGATGTTGCTAGATCGAAAGCAAACGACGCTATGAGGAAACTTCGAGATAACTCGACCCCAGGTGACTAAAAATGGCGGACACGGATGTAAGTCAAATTAAACCAATAATTATTTATCCAGCAGGATACGGAAATTAGGCTAGGCGGAAGTAGACGCATCTCTCACAGGATGCTGTGCATCGTCACATGCCGAATAATACCAACATTCAATTTGACGTATAACCCGACTAAAATGAGAATGCTGTCATGATAACGTGATACTATGCGGTGTCAAACATTTTTAATATAAGGTCACCTCGTTTTAAGTGATAATATTTTAAGGGCAGATTCAGCAAAATAAATGAAACATTTTTTGTAAGTAAAAAAAATATTTTTATACGCTAGTTTTCGAGAAAATGACCTCTAAACATGTAGAAAAAATACTAAAATAAAACACCCCGTGTCGCGAGTTGCTGAGCGGCGCTCTCGGTCTTTGTAGGCAATGTCAAACGCGCCGCCAATCGCCGCCGCGTTGCCTACACGTGTCGCGGCCGCTCCCCCGCACCCGCCCCCCCGCACGCTCGCCGCGCGACCGACGCGCGCGCGAGTCAGTCTGCCAAAAATGTTCGATTGAGTTGTTTGCGCGCGCGTCCTGACGTGCGCCGTGCGTCGTGCGGAGCCCGGGCCGGGCGACCGACATCAAGAAGCTTCCCGCCGCGCCGCGCCGCGCCTCGACGTGGCACTTCGAGAACGACGTGCTGGATTGTTTTCACCGGCACCTAGTACCAAACACCGCCCACAGACGCTGGATATGGCGGTTTCTGCACAACGAAGGCCTCCACCTTTATCACATGAGGGTCTAAGATTTGCTGCGGGCGCGGACGACGCGCCGAAGGTCGAGCAGCTCGAGCTCGAGTCCTCCCGTTGACTACTGCGCAATTACACGTTTACACGGCAGGGATAACGTGCACAACACAATGCTGCAGTTATTCGCCTTCATTTCCAGCAAAGATTTAGTGTGTGAATGAACAGTGAAACCCATGATGTCCAGTGTAATAAATCCAGTGCTCGTGTCGTGATAGCTAGATTGGTCATTGGCTGGCTAGTGCTTGCTTCGGCAATCGTAAAATAAGAAGTTATTGTGAAAAATAGGCACTTGTTTTGACTGTAAAAAATCTCTCACGTCGTTATTTTTTCATGTTAAATGTTATCGCGGCCGATAACTAAAGATGTACGAGTATTATTATTTCAAAACCAATGTAAAAATAAATAATAGAATTCTAGTTTTAATTTACATAATCGTGAAATAAGATTTGTATTCACATACCTATCTGTACAAAAACTGAGCAAGTGCAATGAATGAAAGTTAAAACAAATAAAGATTTAGGTAAGTTTCTAGCTGATTCTAGGATGTAATCGCGTTGCGTTGCGTGTGCCTGATGTTATGTTTTTTACGGTACCTAATAAATAAAACTTAAAACGAAACTGTGTTTTATTTACTTACGCAATTTTTAGTGCATATCCACTGAATCAAAGCGAATCAGTAGTTAGGTAGGTAAAACTAAAAACATCTGTTTAACGTAGATTTTGTGAGATTGAACGCAGTCAGGTCATTAATTTTTAATAGTTTAGGTATGTATTATTTTTAAAAGTTTACTCTCACATAAGCTTTGTGTTATTATCAGCAGGAATTTATTAAATAAAAACTACATAATTAGGTAGCTACTTTCAGTTCATCATACCTAGTGTTTTATGCCTACGATGAATGAACACATACCTACTTAAGTTGAGTTTATGTCTCAGTTTATCCTAGGTACCTAATCAGCTGTTAGTGTTTAGTGACTTAGTCCTAGTGTTTAGGGATCTGATTGCAGTAACAATTAGTTTGTAGGTACACTGAGATACTTTGATAAAGGTAAGTAATCGAATGCAGTCTACTGATGTGGGGGGGTCTAAAAAAAAGGCGCGCCGCGGTGCCCCCCTCCCGCTCGCGGTCATTGCACCGGCGCGCCACATGAATGAATGAAATAAGCATTAAATGAAAGAGACGAAAGGCGATGTCGCGTGTAGGGATCTCTGAGAGTAGACAAGACAGGGTGCTATTTTTAATAATTATTTTTTTTGTTAGGAAAAATTAAAATGAAAATGGGACAGATTTTTAAAAAAAAAATGCTTGGGTCTTATTTCTATGATATAGATAGATACTCTGTTAAAATATTATCACTTAAAACGAGGTGACCTTATATAGTAGAATAGTATTTTTGTCTGATTGTTGGCACAAAGTACGTTCATAATTTTGATTGTTCGCAGTGGCGACCCGCTGCCTCGTCCATTTTGTTCGTCAGTTGTAAATACATTTTTTTTCCATTTATTGCAAACCAACCAATCAGTTTATACTGTTACCTTGTTTAAATTTTAGGGAGTCAACATGACTGATGGTGTCCAAGTTTTAAGACGTAATAGACCTGGATCAAAAGCAAAGGTACCTAAGTGTATTTTTCGCTTCACCGAAGAGGGGTTTAGTTTTTCTTTTCCATGAAACTTGAGTGTTTTCAGGACTTTTGTCGCTGGCCAGATGAGCCCTTTGAAGAAATGGACAGTACACTAGCTGTCCAGCAGTTCATACAGCAAACAATACGTCGCGATCCAGCCAATCTTGAAGCTATCCTTAAAATGCCCGAAGCTCAAGATGAGGGAGTTTGGAAATATGAACACTTGAGGTATTGGCAGTTTCTTGTAGGTTGATATTTTATAGAAACCTAGAATCCTTTTTGTATATTCCATTTTATTTGCAGACAGTTTTGTATGGAACTAAATGGTTTAGCTGTGAGATTACAAAGTGAGTGTAAGCCCGAAACATGCACTCAAATGACCGCAACAGAGCAATGGATTTTCTTGTGTGCTGCTCATAAAACACCTAAGGAATGTCCTGCTATTGACTACACAAGACATACCCTTGATGGAGCTGCTTGCTTGCTAAATAGCAACAAATATTTTCCTAGCAGGTTTGATTAAGTTTTATACTATTATTACAAAATGTTTTGTAAAACAATTCAATATGCATAAACTAACTAAAAATATGTTTCAGAGTAAGCATCAAAGAATCATCAGTAGCTAAACTGGGTTCAGTTTGCCGAAGAGTGTACCGAATTTTCTCACATGCATACTTTCATCATCGCTCTATATTTGATGCATTTGAAAAAGAAACTCATCTATGCAAGAGATTCACATACTTTGTAACAAAGTATTCTATTATTTCAAAGGAAATACTAATATTACCAAAACTTGATGATGAAAATCCTATCGCTCAACCTGTAGGTGAATCAGAAGCTTAAAATTAGGTCAAAAGACAACTTTTAATATCTTGGTAACTATAACTAATATCTTGGTAACCAATTTTGACAAGTGTGGTTACATTGATGTAATGTAGTGGTCTATAATCTCTTAAAATTATTTAAATAACTGTGTAAGACAACTAGATTTTATAGTGCTCTCTGTGTATCCAATTTTAAAATTGTTTCAGATGTAGTAATTGTTTAAGTACTGCAGTATTATGACCCTTAACTAGGGAGCATCAAATAACAAAACTGGTAATAAACACTTTCTAGCTTTAAAATATTCACTTAAATTAGTCCCCAGTTTATTCTTAAATTGTCTCAAAAATAATAAATAAATCTTCATTAAGGTGTCTTTTTCTCTTAAAATGTTTCCCTTTTTTTTCTTAGTATTCTGTGTTTATATTAGTCCCCAGTTTATACATATATGTCTCAAAAATAATAAATAAGTCTTTCTGTCTCTTACAAATTTTCCTATATTTTTTTCTTAATCTATACATATAACAAAATTGTAGAGGTAGAATTTCTGTACAAAAAAAGAAAATGCTAGAAACCGAGTCAGGGGGATGTAAGAAGTGCAATGGGAATAATATTCTATATTTATAAATTAAACATTAACATAGATGATTTTACTAAACTAGAAAGAAAATTAAGTAAGCTAAGGACTTTTAAAATGTTTATTGTGTTTTCTTAAGTTTAAACGGTTTTTTAGATCTATAAGCTGGGGCTTTAGAGTTGCTGCTTGTCATATCCTTTTGCCAGAACTTTTTTTCTTGAACATTCTGGTACCTGCGGAAATATATATTTTTTAGGCTAGTCAAGTGAGGTTTTAAGCAAATTATTTATCTTTTTCTTTAATGTACAACATCATTTTTAAATAATAGAGCTATAGATTTAAATTATAGGGAGCATGCATTCAAGGAATTATGAATTTTATGATCTAATTGTTTCTCTAGGTCAAATTCACCAAGTTTTTGTTTTACCTACCCAATTTGACTAGTATCTTGAATTGCATCAACAGACAGCAGAATATGTATGACAGGGATTTGTCTTTTTACAACAATAGTTTCAAGTCCATCTAGTTTTGGCTCCCAAAACTCTTCAACTCTGCAAAAATATGATAAAAAGAAATAGTACATGATTGTGTCACAAGGCCTATTTACTATAAAGCAGGCTGCCTTGATGACATATAATTATTTATAATAGACATGAAAATCAAATCCATTCATAATACAAGTATTTTAGCATACCAACCTTTTATGTGCAAGTTTGGTTACTTGATGCTCTATATTAAATTGTCGTTTTAATATTTCTGCACATGATATTGCTTTGGGTATCGCAACTCCAGCACCACTCCAAACAACAGCAGATGTTGCTTTGTCTTCTAATATTCCCGAAGCATGTGTTAGTAAACTGTTTAACTTACTTCCACCTTTTACCTAAAAATAATACTTAATACGTTATTTTCAAAAATATAACTTATTTCGAGTAGTAGTTATAATGAATACTACCACATACAACCAATAAAAGAAAGAAGCAAACTGAATGTTACAATAAACTTTATAGTGTTAGAACTTAGTAAAAATTTTGAATATAAGTTTCACTTACTTGCATCCACAAAAAGTTTACGGGTAGATCTTTTATCGGTATTGTATCACGTTCTAATTCTTCTTCAATATTTTTTCCTTTGTAATAGTTTTCCATTTTGTTGAATTTATTTATTATTTACCACAGATCAAACATGCTTTAGTGTATTTCTTTAGACATACTCTTACTAATCTGTGGTGTATTTTAATATCTGTCACTCCACAGATTAGTAAGAGTTGTGTCACTCCATAATCTTTAGGTGTCACTCACTGATCATGTTATCTGTGCTCAATTTTTTTTTTTATTTGGCACCCGCGTTTTTCGATAGCCACGAACGGAGTAATAAAGGTAGGGAAACGGAAAGAAGTAAGAATCTCTAATTCAGTTAAAGTTGGCACGGAACCCTCAGTGCGCGAGTCCGACTCGCACTTGGCCGGTTTTTAAAAGATAAGTTTTATCGATAAGATACCAACACTGATCAGAACAAAATATCCCGAAAACAATTCAGTTTCGCTAAGCATGCATGTAGTCAAATCGATAGCCTTAGTATCCTCTACCACCAAGACACCCGCTGGTTAACCCCTCTTGGGACATCATAAAAATATGAAATGGAAATAAATTGAATTCCCCTTACATATTGTAGGTACTTCTGTCTCGTTTTCACGATAATATTGCAGAACCGAGTTTCTTGAATTAACACAGACTGGTAATAATTTAACATTAGTCCAATATGGACGGAGACGACTATCGGATCACCTCCGCCTAACCACCGCGAGAGCCAAAAGCGCTTGCACCTCGCGTCGCGGTCGTCTTTAGTTGGAAGTGACGACGCCCGTTTTTGTGTCGTGTGTGCATGCGATTTTCGTTGAAAGTGGTTAAACGGTAGATATCTCGACCATACAAATAAAAGTTTTGATGCCTGCAATCATCACCTGACTGCTGAAAATTTGTATGAATGTATGTATGTACGTAAAATAGCTCTGCCGAGCTGTGGGAAAAATCGTTTATACCTAGGTATTCAAGTTGAGGTTTATAATTTACTACAGCATTATACTCGTAGCTATCAAAGGTTCAAAATTTAGAGTTCACGGTAAACTTGCAGGTTTTTATTATTTTCTGTACGGCGCACTATAGTCCAAATTATTTAGGCTGTTGTGTTAAGAATTCTTAATTCTCCTTAACATCTCAGATATAAGGACTGAATCATATTGGTAGGTTTAGTAGAACCATTAGATAAACTTTTACACACATGTTCCCTTATTTGTTTAGTGGTACGAGTAGAATTGGAATTGACATACTTTGCGCAATTAAATGTCTAAGGTTATCTAGTGTAACACGATATCGATACGAAAATACTCCAGTTATTAACGAGTGCTAATACCATCGTACAGCAAAAAATTGTTACTCACACAAAACAATGAAAATTTTCTTATTGGTGTCGTTTGTTTGCATTCTACCAGAAGTATTTTCTGCAACACGACCATTTACAATGAATGAGAACTGGGTGTGCAACGTGAAAACCTCGTGCCTCGAGTGCCTGAGGCTGAGTCAGTGCTCATGGTGCCAAGCGGAAAACAGATGCTTCTCAAGAAAATTGCCCTCATTCGAACATTTTTGTAAGGATAATTCAACGGATTATCACAATTATAAATGTAAGTCTAATTCAACGGCTGAGTTATTTTCATTAAAGGCATCAATTTCTTTTACTTTTATTTTTAACTAGCTTTTGCCCGCGACTTCGTCCGCGTGGAATAGTGACTTCTTTCTCCCGTTTTTTACACATTTACCACTATATCTTTGCTCCTGTTGGTCGTAGCGTGATGTTATATAGCCTATAGCCTTCCTCGATAACTGGACTATCCAACACAAAAAGAATTATTCAATTCAAACCAGTAGTTTCGGAGATTTGCGCGTTCAAACAAACAAACAAACAAACAAACTCTTCAGCTTTATAATATTAGTAAGTATAGATAATTGTAAATTATCAATCGTGCGTCCTATTAGTTTGCTAGTTACACTAAAACATTTGGTATTAACAGTAAGAAGACACACGCTAGGCTAATCGGCACGATACGGATTACATTATGTACATATTATTATGATGAAGTCAGAGATTACTAGTACTACGTTTACGTAACCTATAGGTACCTAATAGCTACTTTTGAAAGGCATTAAGTTGTTGTCTAAATTATGTACATAATACTTATGTTGTAGTAAACAAAATAAGGAGAGAGTGTGTACTTCATTAAAATCGTAATGACAATGGTTTCAGTAAGCTTTATTGATAACGCCAAATGTTCGTGTGCCGGGGGCCACTTGGAGGAGAACTGCTACCCACCGGGGGTGACGGAGGGCCCCAAGTGCACTGGTCGCGGCGAGTGCATCTGCGGCCGGTGTGCCTGCGACCTAATTCCGGTCATCGAACACCCCACAAAAGTACGTATCAGAGTATCTTAACGACGGAGGCTACCCGCCTGCGTGCTGCGGTGACGTGATTTTTCTTCGGTCAAGTCGCGAGGTTGGACTTACGTTTCACTATACGTAGTACTATTATTTATTCTGTGACTATACTGTAAAAGTAGACTTCGGAGGTATCAAATAAAATGAAAAGATATACATTTTTTCATCTAGGTCAAGATACTACCTAACGCAAGGTGCAACCCCTTATGCGTTAGGCGATCTAAGCGTCGGCGCCGCATGTCGCTTTGTTGTTGACGCAAGCCGCAGGCCGCATAATTGCTCTATGTCTACCTTAGAGTAAGACTAACGAGTGCTCTTATTATTGAGTCTTTTGCGTGTACTAACTTTGCCTAACCACGTTCAATGATCATCACTGGCACACCGAAAACAAGCGGTCTGCATCCAGTTTGATCCTGCGATCTTTACAAGGTCTGTCCATCTTGTTGGAAGACGTTTTACGTTGCGTCTTTGGTGAAAGGGTCTCCAATATAGAACTTTTTTGCCCCAACGGCTTAAAGTTCTTTGCGTTATGTGCCCTGGGCTACCCATTGCCACTTGAGCTTACTGATTTTCAGGCCTAGTTCTCTTCCATGTATCTCCTCATTTCTAATGACAGTTTGTACAACTAAGGTGGATTTTTTGTTTATTACAGATGATAGTGGGAGAATTTTGTGAGTTCGACAACTTCTCATGCGAAGGACCAAGATGTAACGAAGGACCATATTTGCATAATGATGCGAAGAATTTGAACAATGAAACGGTGACAAACGCTGAAGAGTAGTAATAAGAATTTTAGTTCCAACTTACAAATAATATGTATAAGTTGATTATTGAGCTATTAAACTAAGTAAAAAGTTTTGTTGTCATAATTATGTTATGTATTATATTCAGCCGCTTTTATTGAGTAAATCTTACATTATAACATATATTTTTTATTTATGTGGGTCCGTTTCCGTATGTACTCTTTAGTCAATATATAAAGGTTTTTTTACTTTCCTTTGAAACAATGAGCTAATATTGTCATCATATTATGAGCTGTCGACAAACGGATATCCATTTATAAGAAATAGACAAGACACGATTAAAATTGAAGGGAGTATGTAAATATTATCGCAGTCACCGTCGTTTTACCAGTTTATGAGCTTGCACATAGTTGTATACACAATATACCTAGTGGAAAGGCGGCGGTGTCCTCGACGGTACCTACGACTACTTAGCTATTGCTAAGGAAATTATAATTTCTCGCTTGACACGTTAATATGTAATATCAATGACTAAATGGACACCCTGACAATGAACTTATATAACTTCAGATTAGATGATTAGAACCAACTATGCCATTAAAAGCAGTGGTCCTAAAATTATTCATTTCAAATTAAAAGTTGGAATCTCGTCCATTGAGCAGGGAACGAATCGTAAGAAAGCCAACAGGGTGAGCCAGCAGGGTGACTAAGTAACTTGTGCGCGATAGCGATGCAAATCTGGTGGACCACTGGTACCTGAGTTGAGTAAGTATAGATCGCGTATTGAAAAGGTCTTTCTCGTTCCGTCATTGTAATAGCGAATCGTCTTTTATTGTTTGTCTATGCGTACAATAGTCCTGTTAGGTACTTGAAACCATGCGAAAAGTTTACTAAAACCTAAATTCTACGTGCGTCGCGTGAAAAAGCAGAATACGAGTATGTTTGATCATAGAGCGACGATTTAGCCATTAAACACTATTTATTGTTATACATGTATATAGACATTAAAAATCTAATTTATACACTTGACAAACTTTATTATCAGGATACTCTCTTAAAATTATTGGCACATTATTGGTGAGTAACCGAGTAAATATCGGGCCACACAAAATATTATGCTATTCTAATCATAGACTTATTTATATGTATTTTTAAATACTAAACACGCTGGTCTGAACACATTTTGTGTCACATTTTCTAAAACGACGAACTATGCACAAACACGGAAATCATCATGGTAGCAACAAGTTGGCAACGCTTTGAAAGATGTTCCATTTGGTCTTATTTTTTGTACCACAAAGTTTGTTCAGAACAGCCATAGTCTAGTGTAGCATAGAGGTCGTTGATGACCTCAAAATTATTTAAAAGTTGCATGGAAATCAACTAAGTAAGTTGTTTGTTTGTGAAGGAGTTGCTGTCAACGTTGGAGTTACGTAGTACCTCTACCAGGAGAATCACCGGGAGGGCGGGAGCGGTCTCGGCGTTTCAGGCGCGCTGAAGCGAGCGAGAACTCCGCACCGTTTCAATTAGCGAATTGATATGAGCGCGCCTGTCGCGGATGGCTCATCGCTCTCAAGTGCCTGCCCGTTATGGTTACGCGAAATTAGATTTCAACGAGTCTATTTTCTTTTCCCACCACGACGCCACCTTTTATTTCCTCGAGATCTATCGAGAGCGTCTCCAGTACGTCTGCGCTCGGTGGCTGGATGAAAAAACGACTCTTCGTTTTTTGTTTATTCGTCAAAGGGGAAATATTCATGTTTTTGAAAATACATGCGGAGTTGCTTTTACCAATATTGAAAAGGCACGAGTAATTATATTCGCATACGCTCCGTAGTAAACGTCGTTATAGCAAAAACAACTTTTCTGTAATAAGTGAATTTTCTCAATAATTGTGGCGAAATGCTACGTCGGGAGGAGCTCGCGGCTCCAATTTAATTACGAGAGGAGCGCCTAAATTGTTTTAGTGTCGATCAACAGCCGGTACCTACCCGCCGTGGACCCGAAGATGTCGTGTGATTAATAAATAGTAAAATATGTTAAAAAATGTGTAATATTTTGTATGTAAGTATAGTTTGGCTACTGAAAGCTAAACCTCGTGTTTTTTGGAACGGCCACAATAAACTAAATATAATTCGGACAGTGACAATCAAACTGTTGTTTGTTGATCATTGACTCTCTTGATACTTGATTTCAGAGAACATTGAAGTAACCAGAGTATACTCGTATGTGTCCTAACCTAATTCAGAACATACATATGTCACGGAAGCTAAGCATTATATGCCGCTTGATAGCAAACTTTACGCCATGGCGTATTCGATAATTACCTCTATGATATATATTTTTTTCATGACTTTTCACAAAATGTTACCCATTATAGTTAACTTGTCGCTACATTTTGCACTGGTACTTCGTATCTTCCTTTACTTTCTTAAAAGTGTGGGTAAGTACTTTTTGACACATTATCATCATAAAATTTAAGAGGCAGGCTCATGTCGGTGGATTTTATTTCATAAAAAAAATACTCCAAATTAGGGAACATAGAGTGGTGGTTTCCCTCTTGCCTTCCAAACCGCTGTTTAAGAACCGGGGGACCTCTTAATGCCCAGTCAAAAGCCTTTCTGATATATTTTTGCCCAATAGGTACCATTACAAGTATAACAAGTAGATCCAAAAGACATTTACAGTACGTAATTCCAGTACACGTTAAAGAAAAATTAACTCGGCGAATGGCGACGAAATTACTATTGAATAATTCGAGCTGAAACGTGACCTGCGTAACAAGAATGGAATATAAGATGTGAATGGCGGCTGGTAGGTATAGCTACTGCATAATAGGGGAGGAGATCACACATAATAATATGGCATTGGTATGCTGGAGTGAGGAAGAATGCGCGTTCCGGGCGCGGCGGCGACTTCCCGGCGAGCACCCTCACTACAGCCGCTATCAAGGCCCTATTCTGTAAGAAATAGCCACATTTTCTGCGAGACCCATCCCTTTCGTACACAAGCTCATATTAGCACCAGAAACAGGGATGGCTAGAGTCGAAAATAAGGATTTCGTGGCACAGAGTAGGTAACATGACATAATCGGCGGCGACTGAACCTTTGGACCTATCGCAATTTCTAAATATGCGTTCGGAAACTTAGAATATTCAACCAATATTCAATCGAGTAGACTCTAAAAGAGGTTTAAAATACGTTGCACGATTGTTTGCTAAAACCAAAAGGAAGTTGAAACTAATCCTCGTTGTCAACTTACGATATAACCAGTTAAGATATTTTTTGTAAGGACCTTAGAAAAATATTTATTAGTTATATATGTATCTATTAATTATTTTCAATTATTATTATGACACAAAACACATAGCTTTAAATACTAATGAGAAAAGAAAAATACACTCCAGTTTTTTAATGATGATGAATGAATAAACTCTCCACACGGCCAAAGTTACACCACATACAGTTCTGTTAACTAGATTATTAATATAACAACGTAACAAAATAAATGAAAGTTTATACATTTTTTTTCAGAAAAGCATCAATAAAAGGAAATAATAATCTAAAGGACAGTCTCTTAATAAGTACTTATGAATTGAAAAAATAGCTTCATAAAGTTTCAATCAAAAACAAAATACGAAACAGCTATATTTAGTTATCCCGCGAAAACTTATTTACGAATGAGTTTAGAATTATTTTAGTCAAGTGTAGGAGCCTACAATTTGAAAATCATTAATGACTTGAGAGGCTGCCAAGTCATTTAGGGCAGTGATGGATTTTGTCACGGATGAATTAGATTTCTATGTAAGTACTTTGTAGTCTCAGAACGATTATATAATCAAGGTCCAAGATTCTATGATTTATGCTAGATTATTGTTAAGTAAGGACCGATTCCCATAAAGGGACATCCCGTATTTTGCGCGTTTTAATGCTAATATTCACACGGATATCCCATTTATTTGCAAATTACCAATACCTGTTCTTTACTGATCCAGTTTTGACATTAAACTGGACCAGTTCCACTTCTGAAATGATAGTATGCACAAACAGTTACTATGGCAACGCTGTGAAAGATAGGAATATACAGCGAGCCGCTTTATCGGTAAGTGCAAGTAAGATAGACTGTTGACAGGACTCAGTTGACGGACCGGTGTGAACTCACCAATCTTTCTGCAGGATGCAGGAATACAGGCATCCCGCAGAACTGCCGTAGGAAACAGCCCTAATGCAGTGCAGATCAAATAGTTAGTTGATCTAGAATGTAAAACAACTAGGATTTAACTCTAGCATACAATAACTAGATGGCTAATGGCTTATCCCTGTAGGAAGTGGCAGGACGAGTGTTAATCTCAATACAAAATGAGTATTCGGAGATGAATCTGAGAGCAGCTGACATTTGAGAGCTGAATATTCATGTGGCCGCACTCGCTGACACTTGAGCGACAAGCGCCTTTTCACCCAATCTTAAACCGTTTAAAAATTTAAATCGCTTCAGCAAATTCGTCCGCCTCATCCTTCAGGTGGTCGCATTCACAGAATTACGGTTTTATGAAGCCTTATGAAGTTACTTTTGGACGAAATGTTTCCTAATTTAGCTTTCCCTGTGACAAAGGCACAGTGGCATAGACTTGCATGGATTTAGTTAGGTAAGTATTACGTGATGTAGGTATTGTTATTTGTAATACATGCCTTAGGACATATAGCTATAGCTGTTTGTTGATGTGAACCTGTATTGATGACAGAAGCTTGATATTATGTAATAAAAAAAATACCTTCCACGGCAAGCTTATCATTTTCAGGGCTGAGATGCCCAAACCGAGACCCTTCAAGTCAAAACCTTCTACTTGTGTAACAAAAACACATGCCGTGTAAGCCAATAGGCGAAAAAAAAACTTGATACAAACATTTTATTAAAACTTTTCCAAATTGGCATTCCCTCGTGCACCATTGTGTATTTAAGCCTACACTTAAAGTTGGTTAAATTTTATCCATAAGCTAAACTCATTTAAGTTTTTATTTAATTGTCAATACGTACACAATAGATAGAGCAATTAATATTGGTACGTGCACACCAGGCATGATGACTTGCTGATTCTACTTTTGTGACCAAAGTATTTATTTTAGGAGTACTTATTTAGAAGTGTCGAATAAAACCGATTGGTGGTGTGATCTGAGCATCGGAATACTTGCGGCTGAGTTCAGCTGACATAATGAAGAGGCCTCGAGCGCGGGGCGGCGCCGAGCCAGAGGCTGCAAGCGAGGAGCGGGCGATAGAAATGAAATGTAAATCTGTAAGGCATTTATTGTATGCTATAGGTAGACCGCGAAATTGAGACTTCGCCTGTGGGGCACAGGGGTGCGGGGGGAGGCGAGAGCGGGTGATGTGAGCGGCGCGGGCGGGTGTATCCGCGCCGCCCGCATCTCTCACGCCACCCGCTGTCGTCTCCCCCCGCGCCCCTGTGCCCCGCGGGCGAAGTCTCAATGAAGCGGTTTACCTATAGGCCCATAGCATAATATAAATGTCTGACAGACTTACTTAAACATGCAACGTAAAATACACTATAGACTTATGAAACACTATAAACTGCGTTGTGTTACTCGACTTTATGCTACGGGACTATACAGGGTGTAAAAACAAGTATGAGCCAAATTAAATCGAGTTTGGAATACAGGAAAAAAAAATTAATAACCAAACGCCTAGCGCTTATTTAAACAGCTAATGTTGCTGCATCATTTAGGAACAATAATCAGGACAATGTGGTGATAATATGAAACGTAAAGACCCAAGGCACAATGTAAGACGTCAACCGACAAGATGGACGGACGACCTTGTAAAGATCGCGGGATCACACTGGATGCCGCTTGCGATCGGTCGCTGTGGCAAGCCAAAGGGAAGGTCTATGTTCAGCAGTGGACGTTTTTCGGCTAAAAATGATGATGATAAGAAAACCAGCCAAGTGCGAGTAGGATTTGCACGAAAGATTTATATCGACCAAAAAACTGCAAATAAAAACACGTTTCTTGTATAGGAGCCCCATTTAAATATTTATAATTCTTTGTTTTTTAATAGCGGCAACAGAAATCTGTGATTGAACTGTGGCTATCATGGTTCATGGGATACAGATACAGCCTAGTAACTGACAGATAAACAGTAGTGTCTTTCTTGTGTTAGGCGTAAGTGATTTAATTACAACTGGTATTGTGTTCAAGAGCCGTGGAAGCTAAAATACGAATGAAAACGATCTAATCAAGCTCCGCTCATTTATTTTTGACATGGCCTGATTTGATTACAGCCGTGTTCAGTAACGAAATCAAATAAATCCAGAGATTAAGGATAGCTGAGAATATCAACAATTTAAGAAATACTCGTACATTACACAGTACTGCAACAATTGTAATTTTAGTATTTAAAACTAAATAATTAATTAATTGCTACGAGTTACGAAAATGTTACGGGTAGCCCGCTCGCAAGACTACGTACACGCTACGAAAGTTTGAGGGTGCGCTACGAACGCTACGGAATGCTACGGTCGGATTCGCTTGAGCTACTATACTACGAAGTTTCCTGTCTACGGAAAAATACAGCACGCACGTTGAAACAACTACCAATTCGCAGGTTTTAGACTTATTTTTGTTATTATGAGACAAATGGATTTACAGTTAATTCAGATATAATAAAGGCCTTGTTCTGAGACCGGAGTAATAGCTCGACGCTTGAGACAAGTATTTTTTTCACGTGTAGTGCAATAAAGAGGATATTGCGTGAAAAAAAATATCTACATCGCTATCAAACAAAAAAAGTTACTGAACATCGCCATCGCTCGTGACTTGCGCAAGTTTACGATGCGCCCAAGAACATTCACCATGCCTTCACGCTCGCTTCCACGCCCACTCGCGCACCCTCCGCCCTCTCGACCAGCGGAGTGCTGCCGCCGTCGAGTCAGCCGGTGGCCGTCGCGGCGCTGACACGGCCTATGCACTAGAATAAACTTTCACCATGGACGTCGAGGAGTTTCGAGTGCGCGGCAAGGAGATGGTGGACTACATCTGCACGTACATGAATACGCTGCACACGAGGCGCGTGACGCCGTCTGTTGAGCCGGGGTACCTACGTGCCTCGTTGCCATCAGATCCGCCGCATCATCCTGAGCCCTGGGACGACGTGATGAGCGACGTGGAAAACAAGATCATGCCCGGCGTGACGCACTGGCAGCACCCGCGGTTTCACGCGTACTTCCCCTCGGGAAATGCGTACCCTTCTATACTGGGGGACATGCTGTCAGCTGGCCTCGGCTGCATCGGATTCTCATGGGTAAATACTAATCGACCACATGTCATGATTTAATTAAACGGTTTTAGGTAGCTAAGTCCTTAACTATAACCAATTGGAATGCCGTTTCGACGTAACATTGCAGCTATGCTAAACAAAAAATGTTAGCGACACATTTTTTGTCGACATGATTTTGACGTATTCCTTGAAATTAGAATTTCGATTATGAAACCACTTGTATGAGTTGATGACAAGTGGCGTCAATTTATGGCGCACGAGATTTGTTCGTAATGTCAGTTACAAACGCTATTAAGAGTAGTTCAATGCATTGCAGCAGGGACATTAATTTCTTTTTCAAAGAGTTAACACAACGATGTTAGTTATGGGATAGGTACGAGATCAGGTTTTCTTTCAAGATATTTCTATAGATGCAGTATACATGAGTAGCGAAATCATGGAATCATCACTTTGTCTGGTTATGAGTCGGTATTCGTGCCTGTCTCGTGCGATGCTCGTTCGTAGTTTGTTGGATTTTGGAACGAACATCAGTAGTAGAATAGAAAGTGATTAAACCATGGTGGATGGTCGTTTCTAACTAAAAGTTAGGGCCTGTTTCACCATTGACAAATAAGCACTAACCAATGAATAATACAAATATGGAACGTCATTTCGTATGATATAGTGGACGGACAACGCTCGAACTTATTCAGATATTGTGAAACAGGGCTTAGAATACGAAAAAACTTTTTAAGTAGGCAGGTTGTTTCTTCCATATATAGTAAGTACCTACTGCTGGCTTAACAATATGGCGAATAATAACAAATGCTTAAAAACTTGAAAGACTGTCTGTAGTTAATTCAATACCTATTCAGTAAAGTCATTAAATGCCAATATAATTTTGCACTCATCATACTTTGGAACGAATTTACAGATTTCATTACATACCTATCTTTTATTTGGTTATCTAACAATGCGAACAAACAAGGATCTTAAGGAAATAAATTTATAAAAATAAATGATAACTTGAATCTAACATTTTAACGGACGAAGTCGCAAAGAAAGCTTCTATTGATCTCTGGTAGATAAATCGACTGAATGTGTTGTAATGCTTTCCTCAGTTCTATCATAGATAAATAAAATATTGGTTCAATATTTGTGTTGTGTGGTCTAATCGTCCATCTATAACAAACATACGTTTCAGAACTTGAATTGCAGGATATTGCACTGTTAGATGTTTGATTCGACGATTTTATGTCTCAAGGCAATCTCTACTATGCAACCGCTTGTACATTGACATAATATGAATAAGTTATTATCAACATTATGTGGTATTTATATCCCATTAAAATCCCATTTAAATTTCAAAAACATACCGGTAGAGTAATCATGCAGTGGAGTACAAACATGTGTTGTTAAATGCCTACATTACAGATGCCAAAATTTACAAGATTTTTTACAAGCTGTTATATGTACTATAATATACAATATCATTGACTATAATGTAAAAAAGAAATACCTATGTATATGTAGTTGATATCGTCAACAAGGTCTCCTTGTTAGACTTATAAAGGTAAAAGATGCCGCTTGTGTAAAGGCATACCACTCGCGAGTATTTTAATCTTTGTTTCATGCTAATATTGTCTCGAACATTATAAAATTGAAACAAAGCGTATAGCAGCCTTTATATGATATTTAATAGTTTATCCATTATTTAACCCCCATAAATCTTAAATGTCGATAACAAAACTCATTTCGTGACGAAGATTAAACATCAATCATACTATTTCAGTACAATAAATAGATTTACAATTCTAAACACTTTTCAGAGTTATTAGAGGTGAAATGAAATGTATTTTCGTTGATGGCTGATTGATTGCCTCGATCGGCAATCATGAAACTGATAGCCTCGTATCACGAAGAAACTTTAGCTACTAAGTAAGTTCTTGGACGTCCCATGTTTGCGATACAACAGATTGATGCAGAAGCTTCAGGGGAGTTGATAATGAAATGAATGATAGAGTATTTGAAAGTATAGCAAGCGCACACTTACTCATCGAACAGTATTTTATGTATGCTTGCGACACTGTTAATATTTTTCTTTGAAAAGTGACGCATAAACATTTATAAGTACATTTTTGCAACCACGAAAAAATAAAGGAAATAGGTTTATTATTCTTAAGTATGATTTGAATTGATAGGAAGCAGCTAAATTGCTAAACCTTGAATTGGATAAACTATCTGGAGCTCTATTTTTGAATCACTTGCGTTTTTATGTCAAATGATTTTCGTTTGAAAATGAAATTTAAGTCAACGAAATTCACGTTAAATATAAATATAAATATGCGCCAGACAACACCAACCAATTGTCTGGTTTCTTGGTAAGGAATTTTCTTCCTTGTGTTACGAAGTACCAGACAACGATTATGACGGGGGCGTCTCCCATAAATACTGAAATACATATGACATCCATGACTTAGGTACGAATGTTCATGTTCATCACACAAACATTTGCCCCTTGCGGGATTCGAACCCGCGACGGCCGGCGTAATAGAAAACAAAAATTGTAATTTGAAAAAAAAAAATGTTATCTTTTTTGAATCACTGCCGTAAGGATTTCAGCTTACTTCCGTTCGAAAATTGAGCATTAATCAAAGAATAATCACACGAAATAATAACGCGAGTGATTCAAAAATGGGCTCCTATTTATTCATAACTCTTTAAAACATATAATATTGCACATCCATCACATAAGTCTACAACGTTACGAATGTTACGATCAACGAACGTCAATGCCATCGAATGCAACTGTATTGATTACTTTCTTTAATCGTCGTTATAAATATCTTATGCACCTTGTGCTTCGCCGTTAAGCAGTTTACAAGAAAGTAATCGTTATAATTCACGACATAAGGATGTATATTCAATGCAAAGTTTACGAAGGGTACACAAATATAGGTCGCAAGACAGGCAGACAGGCCACTAGTAGGCAAATCAATCGTAAAATAAGTAAATGTGTGCCTAGTTACAGGTAATGATGTGCCGTTTCCGGTAACATTGCCGTGCCATAGGTGGGAATATTGAAGCAACATTGCCTAAATAGTTGTAAAAAATAATAGGAAACGTTACAATGTTTAAGAACTGCCTCGGTGGCGCAGCGGTTAGAGGGTCGCATTTTATAGCGACGGCTGCGCCAGAGGTCCCGAGGAGGTTCGATTCCCGGGTCGGGCCAAATATATGTACCTGGGTTTTTCTGTTCAGAAATTCTAAGGGAAGCCCGGAGTTTGGAAGTTGGTGGTTTTTTCATCCCCGTGCCTCGGAAAGTAGTAAAGCCGTTGGTTCTGCGCCTGATCTCTCTTCCTCCGGTCGTGTCAAATTGCTGTCTCATCGGGCTATGAGAGTGAGAGGAATAGAGAGTGCACCTGTGTATGCGCACACACTCGTGCACTATAATATGTCCCGCGCAGGTGGTTAGTCGTTGTGAATGGCCTGGCCACCGTAGTCGAAATCGGCTAGGACTATTACAACGTTTATCATCTTTTTATTACAATATTAATCAAACGATAATAAAAATTCTAATTTTCCCTTAAATTGCCAAAGTTGTCGGCAATTCAAGTAATGTTGCTTGCATATTCTCTCACGGCAATGTTGCCGGCAACGGCACATATCTAAAAGATATGTTAGAGATAAGCTGAACTTAATTTCATTTACCTAAGTGCTGTACTTAGTTCCTCCATCAGATTTGGGAAGATTATTTGCATATGCAAATGATATAATAAATGCTCAATGACGTTTATTTTGAGCTTGTGGCGTTTGGTATCCGGCTGTTTTATTGAAATCCAACAATTATCTACCTCTTGGAAACCTCACGGAATTAGGAGAGTTGCACCTACAGAATATAAATTAGATGGTCCATCACAGTGACCATAAGCTCTATTACTCCTTTGAATATCAAATCAGGAGCACCTATTCTTTCTTTAACTAGTTCCTTCACAATTGTACCTAAACTTGAATGGGTAAATTACGAATTCATAAATTGAAGGGTCTCGTCTGTAAGAGCGCGGTCGGGAAATTCAGCACTATCGCATGCCCTGACAAAGGAAAATTTTAACGCTTCTGATATTAAGCTGTAAAGTACATCCTACTATTTACGAAAATTTCAATTATTAACTTTTGGAAATCATGATCCATCATTTGTTTAGAGTCTTTAGAGGTTCTAATGTCTGCTAAGATACAAATGTACTCGTAGTTTTCAGCGATTGAATATTTACGATTGTGCGTGTTTTGGAGAGAAAATACCTTAACCAATTGTCAGAATGACTATTTTTAATGACCAATGGTTAAGGTACTTACCTTAAGTGGTTAAGGACTTACTAACTATTATTACTTATTACTATTGGTCATTAAAAATAGCCATTCTGACATTTGGTTAAGGTATTTTTACGTCAAAGTACGCACAATCGTAAGTATTATAATATCGCTGGTAACGACTTTTAACCACCAGTTGAGTACTATCTCGATCACGTAGATGGACCTTAGTTTAATTACTTATCATCTGCATTTGAATTGCATTGACTGACTGTTACAATCAATATTTTATATTAATTCCAGGCAGCCAGCCCAGCGTGTACGGAATTGGAGATAATAATGCTAGATTGGATGGGTAAGCTACATTTAAAGATTTTAATCTTCATAAAACAGCAAAAGTAAATTTAACTTTTTACTACCTTTTAATTTTAACATAAATAAGGATGCTCCCTACTCCTAATTGATAACAGTTTTCTAATCTTCCCAGGTAAAGCAATTGGTTTGCCCTCAGCCTTTTTAGCCCTCGAAGAAGGGAGTAAAGGCGGCGGTGTAATAGAGGTGAGATGAGAATCCGTAGTTAACGGAAGAAGTAAAGTTAATAATATTACGAGTGAAGACCTAGATAACATTTGCAACAAGTACAAACATTTTGTAATAACCATAATTAATCAGTCAGGTATCAAACGAATGCCGGGAGTCGCATAACAATGGAATTTTTATTGTGTCTCGTTTACACATACTTGACGAGTTAAATAGGATCTGCTTTGAATCAGTCGCTGGCACTAGCGCCGCATAAAAAAACCTTACAAATCTCAATCACTAATCTAATTTAAACGATTATGTTTACCGTGCATTTATATTATATGGTAGAAATTGCTACAAGCAATAATTGCGCCTAATTGTACAACTTTGGAACATAAGTAGGTATTTAGGTAGGTACGGTCAAGGTCTCTGACGCCTAACCACATTCATAAATCGTTTACACACACGACTCGAAAACGGGCGTCACTTCAAATAAAAGACGACGCGAGGTGCTTGTAAGCAATCTTGGAACGGCGACTTGAAGCGGTGGTTAGGGGCGGTAACTTCGATAGCACGTGTGTGGTTTAATTTGTAACGTAAGCTCCAATAAGAATGTATGTTAAAAAGCCAAACAACATATTGAAAGTATACTTTCACATAATGCAAGTATGTAGTGACAGTTAATATAATCCTAATTACTCACCTTCAATCCAGGGTTCAGCAAGCGAGTGCGTGCTAGTATGCATGTTGGCAGCTCGCGCCAACGGCATCAAGCGCCTGAAGCACCTCTTTCCGACGGTCGACGAGGGTCTACTCCTCACCAAACTGATAGCCTACTGCTCCAAGGAGGCGCACTCTTGCGTCGAGAAGGCCGCCATGATCTGTTTCGTCAAGCTACGCATCTTGCAACCGGACGAAAATGCCTCGCTAAGAGGCGAAACGCTGAAAACAGTAAGTGTACTTATTAGCCCCTTATTAAAAATCAACTTTTCCCAGGGTTGATTTTCTTAACAAACCTTATGTCCCAAGTTGCTTTATTTTATGTTATTTACAACTAGCTATTTACCTATGTGTTATTCCAGTGTACGAACTATACAGGGTGACTTTGTAAACATCAAATTGGCAATATTTTAAACTAAGAACCTACTCATGATTCATAGTCCCTTCCACTTAGTCCTTAAAATAGAAATCAATTGATAAAAAGTATCATATGATGAAACTGAGAAAAATCATATCAAACACTTTAGAACATTGAACATTGCTTCAAATTAAGCTAATAAATTACAGTTTAAGACTTTTTTTAAGATTTTAAAAAATAACTCATAAATAATAATGTAAACGTATCAATGAGTAATGCTGTACGATTTTCAAAATGTTCATAACAATTGATTTTCATTTTAATATGTGGAAGGGACTATGAATCATGAGTAAGTTCTAAGTTCAAAATATTGCCAATGTTTTCAAAGTCACCCTGTATTATTGTTAAGTTTCATCAAATTATTTTCAGTAGTTTTTGCGTGAAGGAGTAACAAACATACATCCATCCTCACAAACTTTCGCGTTATAATATTAGTAGGACATGCAATTTCGCTTGCTATGTTTAGCATAACTTTTCCATCCCAAAAGCTCGTATTCTTTATACATAGGTACTGAAAGTTTCATCCATTACACAAAATTGACCTCAATTGCAGCTTTAAATCATCTGAGGTGACTTGGCTTGCAAAATTTTGCCTTTTTGTAAACATTTATTTTTCTTTTTATCATTGTTTAACAAGAGGGTTTAATTTTTGCTGAACCCATTGTCGTGTGGAATTTTTAATTGGAATTGTGCAAAACTGCCTACAGATAATCGTAGAGGTACGTTAATTGAGAGCCGTGGCCTGCATGGTCCTCCGCGCCCGAGTCTATACTGACCAAGCTCAAATAGATAAGTTATAGTACAAAGAAGTTAAGTTGTTAAAACTGTGGTAGAACGTTACCGAAGTTGTCTTATGAGGCATTTTAAACCATGTTTCATATTTAACTATGACGAAATCCATTCGAAACAACATGGCTGGCTTGATTTTTCGAATGGATTTTGAAGCTATTACTTAACACTTGCTTGATGCTAGACAAAATAAGATAGGTAGTGCAACCCAATCTTTGTTTCAGCTGCCTGATTTTACGAAAGGGGCCACTACAAAACATGTTTTTCGTAGTAAATATATTTGAAGGATTTATAAATGTACAAATGCAACTTAATCCCTTGAAAATATTCATACGAATAGAAAGAAAATTATTTGTAGTGCCGTTATATTAACACGTTCCGGGACAGTGAACGCCTACAGACGTGAAAACAATAAAACATCTATTGTGTCTGGAGTAGTGTCCCGGAACGTGCTAAGTAGTGGCTAAACTTTTCTGCCCCAGCTGTGGCTCTGTTCCTCGTTTAATGACTCGCCCTTGGATGCCGGAAATACGTGGCGGGCCGCGGTAATGGAGCCGCATTGTGCGCCACTTTCTATGCCGCAAATATTGAAATTTCACGATACGAAAGCTCATAAGAAAGATCGCTTTAATTGAGATCTCATAACGTCTACTTACGATATAATTATGGAGTTTTAATAATTTATGTTTTTGCATAAAATCTAAATTTGGATTTCTTTGAATATTAACGTTATACAGGACAACGTTTCCATTTTACATTTATTTAATCAACAAGTAGATCCGTGATTTGTATTTTATGAATAAAAATAATTAAATAAAACTTTATTGCACTGTGCATTGACTCCAGAGAGTTGTTAAATTAGTGGACTAAATAACTGCGGTATTCAAATTATAACAGTGTGGAATGTTTACACATAATAACCGAAAGTAAAAATTGTAGTTCAATGATTCAATACACACTTTACAGGCCATGGAAGAAGACGAGGAAGCTGGTCTCGTGCCGTTCTTCGTGTCAATAACCCTAGGCACCACATCTTGCTGCTCATACGACAACCTTCCGGAGATCGGGCCGGTCGTCCGCAAGTTCCCGAACGTGTGGCTGCACGTGGACGCCGCCTACGCCGGCAGCTCGTTCCTCTGCCCCGAGCACAAGCACAACCTCGCCGGCATCGAGTACGCCGACTCCTTCAACACCAACACCAACAAACTCATGCTCACCAGCTTCGATTGCTCCCTCCTCTGGGTGACCAACCGTTACCTACTTACGTCCGCTCTTGTCGTCGACCCTCTTTATCTCCAACACTGCTACGACCACACCGCCATCGATTACCGACACTGGGGAGTACCTCTTAGTCGACGCTTTAGATCTCTCAAACTCTGGTTCATGCTAAGAAGCTACGGAATCAGCGGCTTGCAAAAATATGTGCGTCGGCATTGCGAGCTCGCCAAATATTTCGAGAAACTGGTCAAGAAAGACGACCGCTTTGAAGTCTGCAACCAAGTGAAGGTAAGAGTATCCATATCTGTGCACAATGCGACCTACAAACAGCCCCTTCATAAATGGCACGCTGCGATTTCTTACTGAAGTGCCACTTGTTTTCCTTTGATAGACACGTTGGGCCTTTTGATAACTTTGCTCTGAGTGTTTCATGTACAAATGATTGGTAGATCAAGGGTACATACTTTGCTTTTCATGCAACATAAAAAGAAAAGAAAGATCAGTAGAGCCAAAATAAATATAAAATACTTTACATAACAAAATAAAGAAACCGATTAAAATAACTTAAAAAATTCAAACGTATTTATACACAAGTCCTAGTTAATTACTTGGAACTTATTTAGTGTTTTTAGGCAAATAACATAACTTATGTGAAAGCCTTTTTAAATATATGAAAACGATTGCTTGTGAACCTTACCTTACCGTGAGTATGAATTCACGTAATAAGTAATTATGCAAGGAAGAGTATCGTAGCTTGGAAAAGCGCTTAAATTAAAAGTGACACACCCGTCATATTTTTTCAGTTGGGGCTGGTTTGCTTCCGACTGGTGGGCGGTCCGGACGAGACGCCTGAGCAGGAAGACGAGATGAACAAGAAGCTACTCACCAACATCAACGCCTCAGGCAAGATCCACATGGTGCCCGCGAACGTGCGTGAGCGCTTCGTCATCCGCTTCTGCGTGGTCTCGCAGCACGCCACCCGCAAGGATATCGGTAAATGTACCCTGTAATATGACGCCATTGCATTGAAATGTCTCGTGCAAGAAGATCCGCATGGTGCCCGCGAACGTGCGCGAACGCTACGTCATCCGTTTCTGCGTGGTCTCACAGCACGCCACCCAAAAGGATATTGGTAAACTCTTCTATATGATATGACGTCATTACAGCATTGACTCGCCTCGGGCAAGAAGATCCGCATGGTGACTGCGAATGTGCGCGAGCGATTCGTCATAATTAACGCTTCGTGGTGTCGCAGCACGCCATCCGCAAGGATATCGGTAAATGTGACCTGAGATATGACGTCATTGCAGCATTGAAATGGCTCGGGCAAGAAGATCCACATGGTGATTGCGAATGTGGGCGAGCGCTTCTTCATCCGCCTTTTGTGTGGTCTCGCATCACGCCACCCGCAAGGATAATGGCAGGCTGTTTCATCAAACAGATATTCGTCTCATTGGCTTTGACAACTGGAGAAATTGGAATTTCTTGTTAGAAAAACGATTTTTTTTAATTACTCTTGGGGAAAACTTAAAACTGGCAACTTGAGTACCTACCTACAATCCCGTAGCTGCTACGGCGCGGCGTAGCGTAGTATCATACTATTAGATATTCTGTGGTAGCATATTGAAGCTTGCTTTACCTTGGTGTGAGCCAATTTTATAGACGTAATTATACCTTCATTTTCAAGTTTAAGTGTACCTCCTTACCAAGCTACTTAAAAGTTCTGTATTTTTTTTTCAGAAATAGCTTGGGAGATAATAACAGACTTTGCAACGGAGCTCCTCGAAGGACCGGACAAGGAGAGGGTAAGCTATTTTGTTATTACTAAAGAAGGAACATTTTACTTATTAAGTTACCTTTTAGAAATTTGCGGATACTGACATATATGCATATGCTTGTGCATAAATACATAGATAGATTAGGATCTATCCTCGTAAAATTACTGGTGCCTAATTTATGTCGGTTCATGCGCAGGACTTGAACGAGATCCGCATGCGTCGCAACAAGGCTGCGCTGGCACACAAGCGTTCGTTCTTCGTGCGCATGGTCAGCGACCCGAAGATCTACAACCCCGGCATCAACAAGACGCCGCCGCCCGTGCCCACCACGCCCGCCTCGCCGCCGCCCGCCGCTTCGCGCACCAGCACCACCCCCGACACACCAGCTGCCTCCGATATAGCTCTGCCTCAGACTCCGTAAGCACCCATCACACACCACTGCTGATCTAACTAGCCCCGTATCGAACTAAGTATTTGATAGCACTGAAAGAAAGTTTAATAGACCTTGCTCGCCCCGTACTGATTTCAAAACTGCACTAAGTATTACCATCCAGTTTTTTAAGAAAACATACATTACCTACTTAACTGATGAGACATGATTTCTTTCCGAGTTCATGCAATGGAGCTGACGTACTCATTATAATAATATACTATCGTCTTTTCTTTGCAGAAAACAATCTTCGTGGATAAGCTGGCCGCTAGCGTTCTTCTTCCAGAGCGTTGATCATGATTCTAATGACTTGCCACTGAGGTATTCAGTTTGCTAAGTAATTTCATTCAACATGATAATTAATGTTGCTAAATGTCAAGCTATGTAAATAGAAGTACGTTACTTCTGCTAATGAAAATGAGATCATAACAACTTTAATGTTAATGTTGTTGTTAATGTAGGTACGATTGATGATCTGCCGCCTTATCACTTTCAAACGAAAATCGCTTGCACACAACACAAAAACGGGCGTCCACTTCAAACAAAATATTTTGATTCTTAAGGTGGTGAGGCGGCGGTGACCTAGCTAGTACCAATATATTCATAAATAACGCTTGCAGGTTCCGTCACCTGGACACGATGGTGCGGCTGAAGAGCCCCGGCACCAGCCGGCGCGGCTCCTCGCCCTGCCCCTCCCCGGAGCGCCGCGCCCCCTCCCCTTCCACGCACTAGCACACCTCACACTAGCCGCCCATGGTCAACCATCCAACGAGACGACTAATACCTACTACCCCCTAATATACTACTGACAAATATTTCCCCCTTTGTTATGTTACTTTCATATTTTATTTGACTCTGTTAAATGTTTATGTAGGCTAATGTAATCTTCATGTATAGCCCATAATTATCAGGGTACAATTATTGAGATGAAATAAAAAGAATCTAAGATAGGTGGGATTTATTTATTTGTTTATTTAATAAACTGACAAACCATTACTCCCAAGATATGTTGTGGGTCTTTATAGCACCATCCCACCCCACTGTGTGAAGAGTTTTACTCTCTTTTAAATCCCATGCAACATCTCTCACATAATTGCTGTGCATATGCCTGTCATGATATAAAACTTTTGCAGTGGCACTATCATCTAAATCACATACTGACACAATTTTGTTATCACAACATACTGCCACTTTTTTCAAACTGTAAAAAAATATTTAATGTAGTCATAATATTAATTCAGTAGATAATAATAATGGAAACTATAAGTGTGCTGTTTTATTTACTCACTCTGAATGAACTGCCAATCGGTGAATAGCAGCTGGGAATTCATACAGTTTAGTGGTTATTTCTGAGTTTCTAGCATCCACTAAATGTAAGACACCAGCTTCATCACCAAAGATAAGTCTATTTTGATCTATCCATTGTAAACATCGAACACTACAGTTATTCTTGGCTAAGTCTGTAACAAAACCCAGTTGATGATAAAAGTTGAAAATCAAATAATAGTAATGTAAATTAAATAAATGTGGTACTTCTTTACCTAAAACTGGTTGTGAAACATTTTCATCCCATAAAGAGACACTATAATCCAAAGAGCCTGTTGCGAAACATGCAGTTGATGATGGACGTACAACCACACTATAAATTGCCAAACTGTGAGCTGCTATGTAATTTCTGACACAAATCATCTCATTAATATCCCATACCTAAAAGAAAAAACATGCAACAAGTTAAAATTATGCAATTTAATCTGTCACATTGTTTTTTACCAACAATCTTTTGTTTATGCAGCCATATTCGGCTGAAGTATTAAAGGTGTAAAGATAGTCAGGACAGGAATTAGCACAATAGGGCATATGTAAGGGTTGATATAACAATGGAATAATTATTTACATGCTTGAATGTTATCTAAAGTGTAAAAATGAGTTTTCTGTAGGTATTCATAGATACGGAAAAAGGTTTACTTTAATGTTTCCATCAGCTCCTGCTGTAACATATTCTTGCTCCTTCTGCAAACAGTCAACAGCTAATACAGCATCATCATGCTCTGCCACAGATATCTCTTCATTCCATTGTTTCCATGCATCATCCTTGGGGATTGTCCATATGCTAACTGCTCCGTTGTCTTCACATAACAAGACCTAATAATTTAAAACTGCCTTATAATAAAGATGAGCACAATAGTGACATTTAATTAAAATAATAGGGGAATATAGCAAAACCTTAGACGGACTGCCAACAAAGCAACCATCAGCTGTGCCACTGGTCAGATCAATGCTTCTCTTTACTTGAGTTTGAGATGTTTGAGCCTCAGAAATAGATTTATAAATGCTTGCTCCACCATTCCAGTGACGCCCAGTTAGTTCTGAGCATCCAACTAATACACCTTCATCTAAAAGAAAAAATATATTAATAATATCAAGGTTTGAGAGCTAAATTAGCATACTTGGCGATTGTAATAGAAAACAGCTTATATTAGTGTAAAGCAACATTGAGAATTCAAGACTGTCTTATTACTATACAGCCGATTCTATTGCAATAGTAAGATTATAACAGGGTTTTTACCTGGGTGAAGACGTAAATAGTCCAAATATGAAATTGTACATGCACCGGTAGTATTCGTTCGATAAACTTCAGCATTCAAATGAGGTGGTATTATTTTGTTACTATTATCCATTATGAGCTTTTCAAATATATCTACTAATAATATTTTAGATTTCTTCAACTGTTATATTATTTGTTTTTTTAATTTGTGAATAACATAACCTTATAGCAGTAGCAGACAGACACTTGACTTGACTGACTGACAGACGTAGTGGTTCTATCCTCTTTGACCAGTGTTGCCAACTTTATTTTTACGAACCCACCAAATGTGGTCCCATGGCCCACCGAAAACCACTAATCACCCATAGGTTTTGCAAACCACCAGAAAACCACTAAGGCCCACTTGCCACTCCCGCACCATGTTTTAACCCAGGATTACGCTAACCCAGAATTAAATCATCATTATGTCTCTGTCAGTTTATTTGACGTTGACAGACACATAATGATGATTTAATCCAGGGTTAGTGTAGTTCTGGGTTAAGTTATCATGCGCAAGTGGGTCTTAGTTACAGAAACAACAACAACAATAAGTTTCACGAACCAATGAGCCGTTTTCTCCCATCACTTTATACTCTCACTAGATGGCTTTAGGATCATTTTTTTCACGTTGGCGGAAAACCATAAACAAAGAAGAAAAAAGTGCGTTAGGAAATATTTGAAATGCATTAATGACCTTTACATTAATTAAGATACTTCTTTGACATAATTAGGGTTCCGTACCTCAAAAGGAAAAAACGGAACCCTCATAGGATCACTTTGTTGTCCGTCTGTCCGTCCGTCCGTCCGTCTGTCAAGAGTCAAGACCCTTTTTCTCAGGAACGCGTGGAGGTATGAAGCTGAAATTTATATCAATTACTCAGGTCTACTGTCCCTTGAAGCTGTGAAAAAATCAAACTTCTAAGCCAACGCAATCAAAAGATACAGCCGTTTATGCCGCAAATTTTCGACACTTGCAAGGGAATCAGAACCTACAGGGTGCTTCCCGTGAACTCAGAATCTTGAAATTTGGTACGAAGCAACGTCTTATAGCATAGATAAGGGAAAAATTACGAAAACCATAAATTTTTAGTTACATCACATAATATATATTTTTTTAATAATTTTAAACTTACTACCCGTTTCCTCATAAACGCGTAGAGGTATTAAATTGAAATTCATATCAAATACTCAGGTCTATAATACCTTTAAGCTGTAACAAAATCAAACTTCTATGTCAACGCAATCAAAAGAAACAGTAATTTAAGCTGCATATTTTGAAACTCGCAAGTACTCGCAAGGGAATCAAAACCTAAAGGGTACTTCCGGTCGACCTAGAATCTTGAAATTTGGCATGAAGCAACGTTTTATAGCACACATAAAGGAAAACTTCCGAAAACCTTAAATTTTAAGTTACATTACAAAATATATATTTTTAATAAATATAAATTTATTACTTTTTTCCTCATGAACGCGTAGAGCTATCAAGTTGAAATTCATATCAAATACTTAGATCTAATTGAAACGAACTTAATTGAACGATTGATTGTAATGAACGAACTTTGTAAACCTTGCAGGTTTGTACGGAACCCTCGGTGCGCGAGTCCGACTCGCACTTGGCCGGTTTTAAGTCATTTATTTATTAACTAAAGGTACATATTCATTTTTATATCATCATGGCTTTACCACAAAAAAGAAAAAAATACTTGAACAACTGTTTAAATGTTATGCCTCGTTGATTTATTTTTGGTAAAGCTGATATTGTTTTTGTTTATTAATTACATTGCTAAAACACAATAACGCTCTGCCACAGAATTTAAAATAGTACTACATACCTCTGCTGTAATCTATAATACTAAAATAAAGTTTAAAAAGTTATTTCCTAAAGTTACGCCATCTCTCGTTGATATAAACATCTAATGACCAGAAAACTGCTTATTCCGTGCTAAGGGCTTGTAAGGGCTCATACGCCTTGATGTTATTTGGAAATAAAATTTATAATATTGTAAATAGAAACTTGTGAGTTATTAGTGGTTTTTGTGGTGCCTTACCACTAACTGAAGCAATCAAAGACACTAAATCCAAAATTTCATCGCTAAAAGGATAGTCTAAACCACCAGAACTAGTGGAAAATCCACTGAGTTGGCAACACTGTCTTTGACTGACAGTTGTTCGATCACAAATTAGTAGAGTAGACGTATGTATGTATGGCATAGATCATAGCATAGATCTACTCTTACTTATCTGTGGCATAGATATGGCAGATTGGAAAGCTCTTGGAGAGGTTGGAGAGTAGACCCTTCTCTTTAAAGTTTGGAGAAGCAACCGGTGGTGTCGCTAGCATCGTTTTATTTTTCTTCTATGTGGATGATGAACAGGCAAAGGTATAAAACAATCACAACCATAGAGAATGAACAAATCTTCGCTTTGAATACAACGATCTGCGGTCTAAAAGTGGTACGCACCCTTCACCTGTTTTTTTTTTGTTTGTCCGTTCCTCTAGGAACAGGCTAAGGTCATAGACCATGCTGCTTCGTCATTAGTTTATTTTTTTCCCTTGTAAAGTAAATTCTTCAGTAAGACACAAATTAAATATAACACTATAACTAACACTAACACTAAACTAACCTAAACCGAACCTAACTCATTGAAATATGAGGCTGGTTCACATTTCAATGCTCAAGGAAGTTTGGAGCGGGCGAACGATCCGGATCAGATACAAGCGCCTTTCTTTATTTCTTACTTTTACGTCATTGTATTCTTCAGTAGCATACATTATCATGATAATTCACCACACAATCACAATAATGGACCCGAAAAAAACAATAACGAAAATTAAGAAACAAAGACCATCTTTCTCTTCCAGTTTCCCGCCAAAAACTCCGCACCCTTCACCTGTTCGTATACGTCAATGTCAGTGTCAGGTAAGTCAGCGGTCTTATATATGTCAATTAAATGTGACGTTTACTTAGGCTACGTTCCGTAATACGACAACAGCGTTAATAGCGATTTTTGCGTGCTTACAGACCGTTCCGAATTGGTGTGAGCGCGCCAACGATAGCTGTCGTGACGTCACGGATGACGTCACTACCACCGCCATCTTGCGTTCACAGTGATATCGTTCTGCCGCGTTATCGCCGTGAGCGAGCTGTCACATTGACGCATTTGACGTTTTATTCCGTAGTTCATTCCAATAATTTCAAAAACAAACAAACAGAACTAATAGAAAAATTACATTATCTTGGCACGGACGAGCATCTTGGAGAACCATGTTGGTTTTAATTAAAGAGGAAACTACTTGAAAAGATATTTCAGTAGATATAAGCATGGAACAGTATGAAAGAGCACAACAAGGTAAGTTTATTGTTTACAACTTGGCCAATACAAGTATTCATAACTTTTTTAACCCCAGATTTCGTAATTTCGCTGCAATTTCAGATTCTGTGTTTGTTTAGGAATCAGTAACAGTCTAGGATGTGGAAAATAATTCCCTCGACATTCAGTCTGCCTGCAGTTGTCTCCAACCAAACGGATTCAAAAAGAACTGAGAATATAAACTTCTCAGGGAAAGAAATACTGCGTGAAGAATATGACGGTGAGTCAAATTTTATTATAATTTGTACCTGGATTTTATCATCTGAAATAGTACTGAGTAGGTACACTAATTTTAGGTCGAAAATAGTCCTAAATGTTCCCCTGAAGTAGCATAACTGACATAAGTATGTTTTAGCTATCTGATTAATTGATTTAGTATTCTTAATTTCAGTATCAATAATGAAGAGAATGAAGGTAAAGTTTAGCAGTATATTTTTACAAGACTTCAAAAAAGGAGGTAATCAAGTAAATCTGACTTGTTTGCAAGCTAAGACACTTGAGTCTGACACACTCGCAAAGCAGCTAAAGGTTTGGGCAAACATCTAGTCTAGCCTATTTTGAACAGGTTTTTCTATTGTTTTAAACTTTCATGGTCACTAACATTAGAATAGTTAGATACGGGATTGCTACCATGTACCTTATTACTTATGAGCTTCTGATATTTCGACACTGTTGTTGTTACTCTTAATCATGGCGCTTGCAACAGTGCAGAAATATCAGAAGCTCATAAATAATAAGGTACATGGTAGCAATCCCGTATCTAACTATTCTAAGGGTTTTCTATGCTATGTTTAGTTTCTTTTCTTAATTTCAGTATCAACACCAGTGGACAGCATCAACAATTATGATTTTTTGTCAATCTAACTTGTCTGCAAGCTAAGACACTAGAGTCTGACACACTTGCACCTAGCCCATCTTTAACTTATTTTCTTAAGTAGCCTTATCCCAGTTCGTCTCAGAATGCCTATATTTCTCTCCTCCTTCTTGTATGTATGTAGTTAATGTCATGTTTATTAATATAAATGTTACTTTTTCTTGTTTACAGAGAACTTGCGATCAGTTACATTCTTGATTTGGAGTGTTGCACGTATTTTATTATTGAGGACTTTATATGAAGAAAAAAAGAACAGTTTCGTCTAAAGACACAAAATATTACTTAACGAGATTGCAAAGAAAATGCAGAAAACGAATCCAACCTACATAATGACTGGAAGTAAACTTTTGTACAAAATTGTATCAGGCATTATACTATAAGTCTGACATGTTGTATTTTTTTGTGATTGTAAAAATATTAGATAATGTACCTACCTAAGATTAAGATTTTATTGAGACTGCTAGTAATTTGTTGATTGATTTCTCTTTCAAAGTCTTGTTATTTGTGAAAGTTTTTATTATTATGATTGGAGTAAAAATGTTAAAATTTCAATTATTTTGTCAAGACAATCTTAATAGAAGATTGTGATATATCTTAAGAAGATTAATAAATAGTTGTTTTTTGTTTTTATAGTGCTTTAACTTAATGATATAAATTAATAAATGTTTAATTTGTTCAATGAGAATGGGCCTTTCTATTACTTTAACCCACATCAATCACTACGCTATAGGCGCCGGCCGGCAGAAAACAAAATTTCTCAAGTAGCTGCGTAGATCCAAGCCGAAGCCATAGAGGTCAGATAGTGGTAAAATGAAACAGTTTTATATTGTCGCAATAAGAAAAGGTAAGATTTGATTATTTTTCAAGTGTTCTCTAGATTTTCTACTGTTTATGTTGTACTACAAAATCTTCATAATCCGAAGACGATGAATGATGACTGACTGTCACTATCATCATCACTGTCTAATAATACACTGAATTATTGATGAAAAAAATATAATACTTTGTTTTTAGCAAGGTTTTTGCGAAACAAAAGCGCTCCCCAATTGATATGACAGCCAGCCAGCTGATGATGACAGCTTGTGATGCTCGATTAGCCACCAATAGGCCGTTGACCGTTCCGAAATGAAATCACGTCAACAGCGCTGTCAGCGCGATAATCAATTCGGAACGGCTTTTGTCGCGCACAGCGCTCACAATGATATTGGCGCAACTCGGAACGCGGCCTTATACTCTTACTAATCTGTGACTTACAAAACTAACCTCTGACTGACTGCTGCTCGCACTTTCGGTTTTCCTACATTTTCCCTGTAAAAAACTGTATTTTTTCTGCAAAACATAGGATTTATGGTCAGTTGAAAAAATCTGTATTTAAAGAGAGGTACATACTTAATTTTAGTAACCGTAAAGTCTGTAACCGTAAACCAACTCTTGGTTGGGACTTTACGATACGACATACGCGAAAATCCCATTATATCGTAAAAATCGTAAATTGTCGGTGGGTTACTCATTGATCAATTAACCGGTGATTTTATATTGTAGTGCTCGACTGATCGTTTACTGCTAAAAGATAACAAGGAGAACAAAACTTTCCCATTTAACTCACGCTCTTAGTACTATCATGGCAAGACTAGAACTTGTTCAAAGTTTGAATGGCCACAAAGGCATTGTGTGGAATGTTTCATGGCACCCTCAAGGTAAAATATTTGCATCTTGTGGTGAAGATAAAACAATAAAACTGTGGAGCTACGATAGTCAAGAATGGGCGATAAAAACGGTTCTTGTCGATGGCCACCAGCGCACCATCAGAGAAGTTGCTTGGTCACCCTGTGGAAATTTTCTTGCTTCTGCTAGTTTTGATGCAACTACTGCAATTTGGGATAAGAAAAGTGGTGTGTACACTTAAAATCCTTCATTATGATATTATGAGATGTTTTTAATCATGTCTCCTTATTGACTTCTAATCTTTTTAAAGGTCAATTTGAGTGTAATGCTACATTAGAAGGACACGAGAATGAAGTGAAAAGTGTAGCATGGTCATCTTCTGGTCAACTACTTGCAACATGTGGCAGAGACAAATCAGTTTGGGTGTGGGAGGTGGCTGGAGATGATGAATATGAGTGTGAATCGGTCCTCAATGCACATAACCAAGATGTAAAAAAAGTGTGTATACTACTTTTACCTGATTATATCTATATCTACTTTTACCTGATTCTAAATACTTTCCAATACTAAAACCTTTTTGTTGTAATTATTTAAATTGTTTATTTCTTTATATTTTACAGGTGGCCTGGCATCCAACATCAGATATTTTGGCATCAGCATCCTATGATAACACAGTGAAAATGTACAAAGAAGATCCTGCAGACAATGACTGGTCATGTATTGCTACACTTCAGTCACATGAATCAACTGTTTGGAGTTTAGCTTTTGACAAAACTGGAGAAAGATTAGCTACTTGCAGTGATGATAGGACTGTAAAAATTTGGAAGGAATATAAACCAGATAACCAAGAAGGAGTGATGGTGACCGATAGAGAATCCACTTGGAAATGTGTATGCACTTTATCAGGATTCCACACAAGGTGCATTTACGACATAGCATGGTGCCACAAAACTGGTCTGCTGGCCACGGCATGTGGTGATGACATCATAAGAATTTTCAAAGAATCTGAAGATTCTGACCCTAATGCACCGACATTTGAATTATTATGCACAAAACTAGATGCACATTCTCAAGATGTCAACTGTGTAGCATGGAATCCAACAGGAAATCTAGAGTTATTGTCGTGTAGTGACAATGGAGAAATAAAAATTTGGAAATTCATGGAATAGCATATAGTTAATATTATAGTGTCTATTTTATTATAGATTGTATGTAACCTTTTGTTAAATGTTTAGATCGGTTATTGTTAAGATTTATGTGAATTTTGTTTATATAATATAAATACAATATTAATCAAATAAAGTTTAAGTTATCCAATCATAAACTAGTATTATTTACAGCAACTAACTTATATTAACTCGTCAAGTATGTGTAAACGAGACACAATAGAAATTCCATTGTTATGCGGCGCCCGGCTGTCGTTTGATACCTGACTGATTAATTTATAATATAATTAAATATTAAATAGGTTCCTTTGTTATATTTGAATTCTGAACATATTTTTCTTTGCAGTGGACCTAATGGTATATAATCTACAGAGGTTGACTTTCTTACCAAAACTAATTTTGAGATATTACTGTGCACCCAGTAGTAGAGTATCAAAAATGTCGGCTGAAATATGTGCTGGTGTTCCCTTGAACAAAGTCATAACTGCCCTGGAAGAATTTGCCCCAAAAGCACTATCAGAGGGCTGGGATAATACTGGATTGCTTGTTGAACCTTACACAGCGAGGTACTAAGATGCAAGTTGAACTTGTTTTATCTACTCATACACATAACTTAATATCGAGGTCACCGTTACTACTTCAAGAGTAGTAACTTTCTTAATATTATCAAGAGTAGTAATACTTAACGTTCTCTTTTGAAGTGGAAAGGCGGCGATGGCACCTTACGTCGCGACAACTTCGTAGAGACTTTGACCATACCTAATAACGTGCATAAAATATTTGTTTCAGAAACATAACAAAAATTATGCTCACAAACGATTTAACAGAAGATGTTGCTATTGAAGCTGATACAAAAGGATGCGAAATGATAATATCTTATCACCCGCCCATATTTGCCCCTTTGAAATCTGTAGTTCAAAGGTTAGTAATTATTAATTATGTTTAAATTAAATAAGTTTATAAAGTTAATAACGTTAAAATCTACGGTAATATTTATTGATATAAAGACTAATGCACAAATAATGCGCAACAAAGGTTGACTTAACGCTAAAAGTATTATCTACCAGTCAAACCTTCAGGTCTTGCCATGTAGAGAGATGGCAACGATAATACCATTATGTTCTAATAATTCAAAAACTATGTTATATGTTTCAGATCATGGAAAGAACGTGTGGTATCACTCCTATTAGAAAATCGTATATCTCTTTACTCACCACACACAAGCTGGGACTGCGTGCGAGGCGGCGTGAACGATTGGCTGGCGTCTGCATTTGATGTCCAGGAGTCAGCTCCAATCACACCTGGGGTCGACCCTAGTACGGGAGCTGGAAGGTAAAACGCGCGGACAAGCTAGTCGCCGCCTGCAGTATGTAAGAGTCTGTCCGGGGCCGGGGGTGGGCGCAGATTTTGTATTGACTAACTTAATTCCCCACCCTGCTCTCACCGCTCATTTTTTATTTTTTTTTATTTAAAGCTTTATTGCACAAATCATGGTGTACAAAGGTGGACTTAATGCTTCATTCATTCAGGTCATGCAGAGAGATAGCAATGGGTGCAGCGAAAATAATAAACAGAAAAAAATAAATAAAAAGCAACAATTAACAAATATTTATAGTAACAAATAAACCCACATAAACTACTGCAATAACATGTATTCTAGAAAACTTACTTTAACTTACACAAAATAAATACATTAAATAGAAATACACATATCATTCATACATAATAATTATTATGCAATTATCTATTCTTTGAGGAATTGTCGGAGTTCATACATATCTCATATACTCGTCCCTCAGGTCTTGAAGAGCTTTTACGCGCGAACTATATACTTTATAGCTCATGCATAAATATACCATCTTATTCATCAACGAAATAGCGCCTCCGTAACCGGATTATGGGACTAGAAAATCATAATTGAATCTTATAACATAAAATAAAAAAACAATGATGAGTAGGATTTGAACCCACGACTTATGGCGAACCGATTATTTGCTATTAAATCTTATAAGAATAAAAATATCACCGAGTGTTAAAAATATTCATAATTGAATGTATACAAATGATTGGGCGGCATCGTGGTGTTTTGCCCTTAGCTACTTTAGCCAAAAGTGGTAAGTAATCCTAAAGTTTAGGATTTTAGTGGCATGTATTTCAATATAGAATAGACAGAGCATGCTGGACGTACACCGTGGTCAACTTAAAAACCCTCTTCTTGATGTAGCTACTAACTATAGGTAAACCGCTTCATTGAGACTTCGCCTGCGGGGCGGCGGGGAGCGAAGGGAGGCTATAGCGGGTCGCACGAGAGGTGCGGGCGGCGCGGAAACACCCGCCCGCGCCGCTCACTAACCGCGCTCTCGTCTCCCCCCGCACTCCGCCGCCCCGCAGGCGTGGTCTCAATTTCGCGGTCTACCTATATCTCTTATATTTTAATGTTGGGTCATTCATCCAAATGAAGCCAGACTACATGAATTGTTTCAGGCTTTTGGAGCTCAAAAGTGGCATTCCCTTACATCAAGCAGTGGCTAACGTCAAAAAACATACTGGCCTCCAGCACGTTCGTCTCGCCGTCGGAAGAGGGAAAACCAGGGAAGATATCGTGTCGAAGATAGCACTGTGCGCCGGGTCTGGGGCATCAGTACTCAAAGGTGTTGGCGCCGATTTGTACTTGACAGGTAATGAAAACAAATACACTATATTTTAAGTATATAAGGGAGACGCCCCTGTCATAATCGTTGTCTGGTATTCGTAACACAAGGAATAAAAATCCTTACTTCGAAACCAAGACAATTAGTGTGCTGTAATTATTTGTTTAAGGACTGATTCACTATTCATCGACAAAAATAAGCACTAAGTCAATAACCAACAAATAGTAAGTATTAACATGCCAAATTAATCTATAATATAAAAATGAATCGCAAAATGTGTTGGTAAGCGCATAACTCAACAACGCCTGGACCAATTTGGCCAATTCTTTTTTTTAATGTTTGTTGAAGTTCAAGGATAGTTTTTACGGCGAGAAAAATGCGAATAATTGGCGGAAAAACCCTAAAATCAGCCCTTTTATTTTTCCCATACAAACGTTTCTAAATAAAACGATTACTCTACGAGTCGAGGAGGATAATAGGTAATTACCATAAAACGGGGCGGGCGGGACGGTACTGGGGACGAACCGAAGTTCGCTGGGCCCGCTTGTCGTAAATGAAATAATTCAAAACCATGCATAATTTGTTTCAGGTGAAATGCTTCATCATGATGTTCTGGACGCGGCTCAAAAAGGCATATCAGTTATTTTAACAAACCATTCCGATTCAGAGAGAGGTTTTCTACAGGTGTTCTCATCGAACCTTGAGGGAAGACTCGACAATCAAGTTCAAGTGGTCGTAAGCAAACTCGATAAGGATCCATTGATTACAGTGTAAGTTTTAACTTTGTAATAAAAAGTAAAATAGTTCGTCAATATTTTATTAATACTTAGTAATACCCTTACTTAAAATTGTTACGTATTTTGTTAGAATCGTATAAAATTTACAATTTAAATATTGTCAGGGTGAGATCATGGTTATTCTTTTGTGTTGTTCTGACAAAACATGCACAAATTCACAAGTAATACTTAAAAACTCACATAAATGAATAGTTAATTTTTATTTGTCTTTCAATCTTAATCCAGGATAGACTAGACAATTGTTTTTTTAATAGTTACAAAAGTTGGCAAGATCTTTGTACATGCACTTTTGCATTCCATTTCTTTTCTTCATTTCGTCCGTTTACTATCCGATGGGCAGGGAGCTGCACTGAAAATTTCCATTTTTAAAATGTCATCTATATACTTTAGATTGTGATATTATAATGTTCATAAGAGCATGCATGCGACTTACTTACGCAGAGCAGATATTTCTTTATTATTAGGCTTGGAATCTTTAATGTACTCCTTATTTCTTTCTTTCGATAAATGTTTCTTTCTTGGTGTACTGTGGCCCGATCTTACTTTGCATACAGAGGATACAGTTCCGTTTTTGTCATCGTATTTTATAACATATTCACTTCTTCTCGACGATCTGCGTCCCTGTGAGTTTGTGTTTATTCTGTTAGCCCCATCTTTCTCAGTGTGCGGCTTTAACTGACTGCGACATTCTTCAGGTTTTTGTGCAATATGTTTGTTAGAACGTGGTTGTGGCGTTTCTTTGATACTTTTGTGGACAAATGTATGACCGTTCGATTTTAAAAGGCTGTCATTATTTGCAGTTTCAGAATTCTTTAGTTCTTTGACATGCCCATTGTCTTTATCGTGCGTTGAAATTTGGGTTTCTTTAATTAATTTTGGCCTATGTTTAACCTGATTATCTTTCACACTGCTAGAATTACTCGTGCTCTTATCGGAATTATTCTTAGTTTTAAGTTTGTTTTTTTCGATGTTCGTTAAAGTGTTCGATTTTTCAGGGGTAGATAACTTTTCTGTTCTCCTGACTCGATGTTTTACCTTATCCTCTAAGATTTGTGTCTTTCCTAATGAATCTGCATTAGATAATTTATTTGTCGTGGAATATTTTTCTTTCATCGAAGTTCTGTTGCTTTTGGTTCCAAGTTCGCCTTTTATTGGTCGCCGAACATTACATTGATTCGTATCAATATCTCTTCCTTCTACGTTTGCATACAGTGGAGTATCTTCTTTGTGCAATTCTTTCTTGGTTATTCTTGTTTCTGTGTACCCTTCTTTCCTAGAATCAAAATAGTAATTGATTAACTAGCTGCTCATCAGATGTTAGTGGTTGTTAGTAACATATTTAGTACGCATACCTTTGCTTTGTATTCTCCTTTTTACTAGTAATTGATCGAGGATCGTCATACCGGTGACTGTTATCTAGGACGGTACTGCGCATATGATTTTTCGCTGGTGCAGAAAGACTGCGACTGGTGAATGCATATGAATCGTCGTGCTTTCTACTCCTGGATCGTCGGGACTCTTGCACAGTTTTGTTGGAATCATAAAGCTGTTCAATGATAGGTTTCAGAATTACACCTCGGTCTTCTGTCACGTCTGTATATTTTGCTCGAGATCTTGGTGTTGGCACTGGAGCAAAATTCGTTTTGAATGATATATTCTGATAGTCATGCGAATCAGTAGATTCCGCATCACTGTTCTGTGCACTGTTAGAATACTTTTTTATTAACCTAACAGATTCGAAAGTGTTTTCTGATGAATCGTTCCATGGTATAGATGATTTACTGTCAGTGTATTTGGTCCTATTGAGACTGATATTTTGGAAATCTTCCTGTTTTGATATACCAAAATACGTTAGATCACTTTCTCGAAGTTTTCGTGTCTTAGGTGTCGGCACTGGAGACATTTGCAAAACATGTAATTTTCCTTTTACTGGTTCGCTGTTTGGCTTCTGATCAGTATATTTAGGATACCTGTCGTTGTTTAAATTTGGTTTTCCAATGGTCGAGCTCGGGCTTTGCGAAGGACCTGAAAAAAAAGAATGTAATGTTATTTACGTCCAATAAACATATAGTTAAAACTATAATATTCTTTATCATAAATATAAAAGAAATTGTTTTGAAAATTCAGATTCCGATATAAAACATACCTTTATTGATTGTCCTGAGTGAATTAGTAAAGCTCTTCTCATTTCTTGTTTCATTGGAAGAGTTGTAAAGAGTTTGTCTGGTGGTAGCTAGCCTGTTTGTTTGCAGTTCTTTATTTATTAGTGATACCCCAATAGGAACTGGACTGTCAGAAGACTGTTTTGTGTCCTGATTATTCCCAAATTCCATGTTCTCTCCTAAAAGATATGGTTTGGGCTTAGGAATTTTATTCTTGAGAATACTTTTTGTAGCTGCTGTATTCTCATCAAATTCTACAGTTTCATTGAAGTCTCTCATCTTATACTCGTCAATTTTATGGATATCAGCAAAATCACTTTTCTCACCGAATAGTGTTATTGGTTTTTCATACTTTTCTTTGATTGGTAAGAAAGCGCTTCTCCTTTTTCTAAAATCATTGGTAGGAGGTGGCTTCTCATCTGTCGCTATAATGTTAACTCTCCCGGACTCAGCAGCAAAATGTAGTTCGGTTTTGCAAAACTCAACTTTTTTTAATTTGCGATCTCCATCATCATATGACTTCCTGTATTCTTCATCATCGTCTCCTTCGATAGTGATAGGAACAGTTATCGTTAATTTCCCCATTGATTGCAGTGCTATATTGTTTTCATGGGGGTCCTCAATTACAGTGTCGTGTTCTTTGAATGTTTTCATTTTTGTACTTTTGTATGATGAATGTAATTTACTTTTTCGCTGCCAGTTATCGATTGTGTCCTGTATGTTGTACTTTTTTTCTCTTCTAACGAAATCTTTGTTATGTATGTCTTCCGTGGTGTCGTTAACAATTTCAGATGACTTACAAATACCGCTGTCAGTGGATGATTCCATTGCCAATGTATCGTTACTCTGTAGTATTATTTCATTTAAAGGGGAGGTATCTTCAAAACTGTAACTTTTTCGCCTGTTATTCCAGTCGTTACTACTGTTCAATAGAGATTTGTATTTCAAGGTACTTAATGTGACAGGTGCATCTAAAAGAGGTGATGCTCTAGCGCTGTCTCTTTTCAATGAGTGTACGTCACTGCTTTCTGAATCGTATGAGTACTTTCTGTTCAATCCTTTACGACTGAATCTTGAATCTAAGTCTATGATGCTGGCATTGTCTGTAGACGAAGACTCTTCGCTTGGCATCCGTATTGAGCTTCCTCCTGTCGTGCCCCTCCATTTCGAGGGCTCTGATATATCCATGTCATCTGGTTCTGTTACTTTGTAGTTTTCTGTCTCAATGTGGCGATCTGGCGATGATTCCAGCGGTGTCGAAGATATTTCTAGCGGTTGCGTGGGGAATGTTGGTGATTCGAGGATGTTGAATCCGGAAGATATCACCTGAAATAGAAATAGGTTTTTAATTAGATAGATTATCGTTCTCTATAAGTAACTATTTATTGGTTATTCTATAACAACCAGGACCTACTACTGTTATTTCCATCGCATCGCAGTATGGTAAGCAATCATCATAAGACGCTGAACACTTAATTATGTACTTGGTCAAAGGAAAATGCCAGAGATTAGCAAAAAAATATATATGAGAAATCAGCGAATACTTACTTTACTTTGACATGGTACTTAAGTGTTCAGCGACTTTTATACTGAGTACTACTCCCTTCCACTCGCCGAACCTCAATAAGATACTCGTGTACATAACGGTTCTGCCTTAGCCGAACCGCTACGTGGTGTTGTGTACTCACCCTGCGGGAAGAGTGGAGCATGTAGGAGGCGGCTGGCACGCCGGGCGCCGATGTGGAATGGTAAGCAGCGCGCATGACGCGGACGCGCGCGCCCGGCCCGCTGGCGTGCAGCACCTCCATTGCGCGCGCGACGCGCCGCGTTACACCGCCTTCTGTCACCTGAAAGGATACATACAAAGTTAATACAAGTATTATGTGACACAAAGTTAAGTTTCCAGTTTATATTTGCTGGCATGGTATCATATAAGCTTGTGATCATAAATATCAGCCGCATGACGTTTATTGCTAAACATCTAGGCATTCCAGTTCTGTACAGTGAAATGGTTTAAGGCGACTTTTTGAAACTTAATGCTTGTCGGGCGTAACTCCAACATTAAGAATTAGGGGTTGATAAGGATGGGATGACGGGTGTCCTGTGAGGTTCGGAGCGCTGGGGGAGGTCGCGAGGTGTGATATAAATAAAACGTCCGATTTGAGTGAAAGATGGATGTACACTGATTTATTATACTAGCGATTTGGACAGCGTTACACATAATTTGGGTCAACTGTGAAAATGCTTACTGGCTAGATAAATAACTATATGAAGTCGAAATGTGACTGTATGTGCGGTAGCTCGTACAATGCTAGTCTCGGAGCTCAGAAGTATTGGGGCTTTTAGTCCTGGAATGTTTTCCATATACGCGGTCTTTCCCATGGTTTTCCATAGACCGCGTGCAGTCTGCATCCAGTGCGATCTTTTAAAGGTCGTCTATCCATCTTACTGGTGTCATTAAGCGTGTAACCTAGCAGAATCGTTAAGTGCAGTCCCTTGACACACGCGAGTTAAGTAGTTAAGTTCGAATCCTCAACCTCAATTGCAGTTGATGATAGACTCATTTGGTTAAGTAGAAAACCTATCATTTTATAAAAGCTGGTCCATTTGAAATACGGAGAAGGTTGCATGAGACGACTCCGACGAGGATATAGTTTTTCGCCAAATCTTGTTAAAATTATCACCACTATGATTTGCATTTAATGCGCTTTCACTTATGACTTACGGAACACGTTTACGTAATGGTTTTCCCGTACTGCTGCTGTGTCATTTTCTCTAATCAGCTTGATTCCCCTATTTATCAACGCATGCGGCAGTTCGTAATACTGGCTAAGTGTACCATAACCACATCCACCATGAGAAGCTACCTTCATTTGTTGCAACTACGAAGTAAAAAGTAAGGAGATATTTAGTGCATATTTTTCATGTAAGCGTCTATGTATGTCATTAACATTAATTAACTAGGTTACCGCGTTACACACAAATAGCAAGTGAGTGTTTTTCTTTGACACATACAAACTTGCAGATAATAAATATTTGAAAGGCATATACTTACCTATACCTTATGATTATGAATGAGTCTTAAATTTTTCTTCGCTACACTACTTTAAAGTAAATAGACTCTTATGAAATATTCATGAGTCAGCTAAGCTTTGATGACTTGACTGTTATTATCATAACTGTATCTCAAGAAGAAGTAATGGTGTAGGTAGGCTTACTGTTACGACAATGTGCTTTTAGTAACAGTAATGTGTTATTTATTATGTAGGTACTTTAAAAAGGTAGGTATGTATGCTGCAGAAACGTTCTCCTGCAAATTCTATATACGAGTATAACTAGCGGACCTAGCGAACTTTGTTTTGCCCCCAGCCCCGTCCCGCCCAGCCCCGTAATTCTAAAAGTTAAGCGGTCCCAACGAACATTATTTCGCCCCAGTACCGTCCCGCCCCAGCCCCAGCCCCGTCTAACGGGATAAAAAGTATCCTATGTCCTTCTCCTAGTCTTAAGCTACCTCCCCACCAATTTTTGACTTATAAATAGTGTAACTAACAAGACTTTATTTTATATAATATACAGATATTCTTCACAAATCGCGAGATTCGATTCATTATGAAAAGCCTGCGTTGTTTGTAGAGTTTTATAAGAGTATCACAGATATATGTCCATCATGTTTTAATATTGTATTCTGTGTTTATCTTAGTTGGTCTCTGATCAGAATTTTATTTCATAAATGCACCTACTTTTCTTATTTACAAAAGCTTCATTTAATATGCTCAGGGCCCCAGGTACACGCCGTCCGACCTTCGGGTGAGCAAGCGTGTATTTATTGTTAATAGTGACGTGAGCGTCGATGCGGGGGCGAACGAAATTGCCGCTGCGTCGATTGCGATCTTTCCAATGAACTAGGTGCTTTTGTTTAACTTAGTGGGTGTCGCACACACATTCAATATTTGCAATTCAACTACAGATGATATTGTCCTGGACAAAATCAGTTTTTCATTTTGTATTTCAAGCAGGTCAAGTTGTTACGAATACAAACCCACGTAACCTACTACATACACACTCTACCTTACTAGTAAATGTTTCGAAATAAGGAACTGAAATCCTCATTCCTTTTAGATTAACATTGTTGAAAAATCCAGTCCAGATAATCTTAAATAAGTCTAAATATGTATTAAGTATGAGGTGAGATGATATATACGTATATAGAAGAGACAGACTATACGTGTAACTCTCCATCCATTAATCACAGGGAGATCCTTCTCACATACGGATATAACGATATAAGCCCTATAAAGAATAACTACGTTGTATTTTATGAGCTAAATATCAGCAACCTCTTACACCGGTAGTACTGGATCAAGGTAATTTATTTCAGTGGATAAATGACGTCAGCCCAATGATCGAATGCCGACCAAGACCAAATGTAAGGTCGCTACCGCAAGTCCGCAACCCACTGACTTGCTTTTAACACACATACAGCCTTAATAAATGTGATCTTCTAAAGGCGACAGAAAGTTTCTGGGAAATGCAGAGGATGATTTCATGTTTCTTTCACTTTGCATTTATGACGTGGTTTTTGTGGTGGCTAAACTTCCATTCTTGGTTCATACGCCTACCTAGTTTGAATAACTGTAGTTGTGATACATATTTGTGCTGTTTGATATTTGCATTGGAAATGGTCAGAAGATCTAGATGCGAATGATACGGGTTTGGGCATTCGTGACGCGTGGTGCTTAGCGCGGTCGTCGACTCAAGCCTTCGGCTGGGGGCGGCCACCATGCCGACGCACACATCTCAAGAGTCTAGGGAAAAATCAACATATTGCCTGAGTCATCGGACGATGAGGAAGAATTCCTTCGAACGATCAACATTGTTGATTCAGTATAATACGATTGCCTCTGCAGTTATAGACGTTCAAATTAATTCTCCACTTCCCTTTGCCTTCTGATTCGAATCGGCGATATGTTGTTGTTTGGTATTTTGTTGTTGTTATATTTGTAAGAACTTAACTTAATCAATAACGTCAAAGAATGTGAATCAGGGCAGCAATATAAATTAGCATCAGTACGAAGTTAATTTATGCACGCGTTAGTCACACACTTATGAGAAACCCAACGGTCAGTGGGCTATTTTGAATGCCATGCCTACACAATTTCGTCTGACATTGTGTAATAAAATAAAATATATGTACGTCCTTTGTTAATATTCAAAGGAGAGAGTTCCCTTTCTGCAGCCTATCTTATCTTCACGAATTCCTGAATACCTGTTAACCATGTGTACCTTAGTCGTAGGTATAATTCCCCGTACGTAACAGTGGCCACAATGAATTGCATTCTTAAAATAATACCATTACAAGAATCTGTTTATGAATACTTGTCCCTACTTAACTATGATTGTCACGATTAAGTAGTTCAGCCGTTTTTGCCCATCGACTTTGCAACGTTGTGAAATACCGAACTAAAATTGGGAAGGTACCGCTTTATCTATACGACTCATCGTGTTAACGAACTGCTAAAACTGTGGATAGCTCTCTCATTCATTATTAATTTCAAGTAAGCCAAGTGCAAATCAAAATTTAAAAATTGTTTACTTTATTGAATTTTAGATAGCGTATTATGTATTTTGAATTGAAGTGCAAGGTCTACAACTGTACTTTGCGTTACATTTCGAAGTAGGTACCTCTACATCCTAATTAACGGTAAAAGTAACTGTTAACACTTATCGATTCACGCGGTTTCTTCCGTAGCATTGTATGTGCTCCGAGCCGATAAATGAAATAGGACTGGAAATAGGTAACCTACGAGCAAGTAGGCGGGTAGGAGTGAGTACGCCAACCAACCTGAATGGTGAGGAGACGACGACCTTTGCTTATCTACCAACCTATGCCAAATATAGATTTTTCTTATCTAAGTAAGATTGCACTTGTCCGTTGATTCCACATAAAATGGCCATATCCTAAATATCTGTGCATTTCTTTTTAAAGATTTTATTTCACTAATTTTGTGTACAAAGGTGGACTTAATGCTAAAGGCATTCACTTTTGTTTTTGTTTTCGTTGCCCGCTCGACTTTGTCCATAACTGTATAACTTAAGGTTGTTTGGAAATCGTTCACATCAAACAAAACTATTACTGCCTATGTATGATACCTATTATCAAGAGTGTGTAAGGTCTATAATAGCTCATGATGATGTCAATAATAACAGCCTAGGTCCCCGAAACCTAAAACGACAAGCTAAGAGTATGTAGAGTTCCTGTTTCGTATGTTTCGTACCTCAATACTTGTACTGACCAACTCTAGTTAACACATTAGCATGTAATAGGCTCGGCAGATGATGATAAACACCGGGTAACACAAAAAATAACATAATTTAACTCGTATGCAGCCTCGTCGCGGCCTTTGCGCAGGATTTCCGGCAGTCTGCGCACGCGCAACTAACTGAACAACAGAGGAGTAGAGGACTCATCTTGTCACCGGTCGTTAACTATGCTAGTGACAAACATTACGGGATTCCTTGTACACCTACGAAGTTAATCAGATAAAGACATAGAACCTCTATCTACATCACCCATACAGATTTAAATAGTTCCCTACATACAGCTGCTTAGTGGCTTTGGTTTTATTTAAAGAACGGTAAACGATACCTTGTAGATACTATTATCTAGAAGCCTAAAACGATTCAATAAATCGCTAAAAAGAGTGCCTGAGTAAGGATTTCTTTATCTCGTCTGAATGTTGGTTACATAAATCTGCTGCTATTCATTTTTAGAGCTAAATTAAAGTTCGCAAATAAATAGATAAGTAAGTATCCTAACTAGGCTAACTAAATAGAAAAGTTTAACAAATTAACATGTCAAATTGTTTCCTGTCCCGTCGTATAGCCATGGTGACATAAACTAAACATACTGCTCATGTATATATGGTTAGGTAATAGCTAGTTTTCGTTTTCAAAGATAATGAATAGGAAACGATCGTGTTGCTTCCTCGGCGTCTGCGCACTTTCACCGTTCGACAAATGAATCGAGATTGCCATTGTCTTCGTTTCCTATAACACATTCATGGTGCGGCACAGCCAATTGTTTCATCACATGTAATCTCGGAAATAATTTATTTATCACTTTATTTTAGGTAATTGTAGTACTGACGTGGTACTGTAAGTCTTATTCATATTTATTTAGACTTGGGTGAGCGTTTGTTATTATTACGTAGTTAAAGTTCCAATCATAAAGTTTATTTACGGTTGGTAAACATTAATATTTTATTAATAAACATAGAGTGCCGAACAAAAGACATCAACGCGTCCAGTTTGGTCCGACTGTGTGGGGTAGGTAGGTAGATACAGTTAGATTTCCCCTAAAATTAAAGTAGTGCTAGGCTAGTGCACGCTGGTGGTATGCAAGTAAGAATATGAAAATTTGAAAATATGCTTGCCGTTTCTAGGTTTTAAACCGACAATGATGCACCGAATATTGCCAAAACCATTAATTGCATTTTATAGACTAACATGCTTTCTGGTGAGGCACTTAACTTAGAGAAATTCGGTATTAGTGAGCGACCTATAAATTTTCAGCTCGACCCGGGAATTTCGGGTAAGATTGATTCTCTTGGACAAGGGCCAGCCAGCGAACTGAACCAAGAGAGAACTCCAACTAGACTCGAAACATACGTAAGATTATATAGTAGTCCGGCTGGCTGAACTACTAAAGATACAGAAAACTGATGTATAAAATTGCTGCACGTAGGCGGCAGAATTTATTGATACACTACAAATCTTCTTCATGATACGATGCGTTTCGGAAGTTTTGTAACATTCATTCACGTCATTTTAATCATAGGTTAACCGAGAAGTGCCCGCAACCCACAAGTCCCACAACGCAAACTCGCAGAACCTGAAGAGCGTAAGGCTTTTTTCTGCCAGACTGGTTTGGCGGCGCTTTTCTTTCGCGACATTGAACTTTACCTTAACGTCCCACAAGTTCCATTTTTGTGATACTTGAAAATAAAATAAAGCTTAAGCAACCGCGTAGCTTTACAACCGTATAAGGAAACGACAACCATACTGTTTTGGTAATGACTGCTATGCAAAAAGCTGTGTGTCCAATACAAATCACTTATATCCATTCTGTTTAAAACCAAATAGCGTAGACTATTAGATTTATTCATTGGAAAACTTTACACCCAGGGATTCAGGGACGAATCTAGTATTACTAAAGAAACTGTAAGGTAAAAGCTCCAGGAAAATATATAGGTTCAGAAATTAGATTAGTCCTATAGCTCTTATATCGATTAATGTGGTCAGTATAATTTCGAAGTATGTAAACGGGTGGAAGGGTAGGATAGGATGGCGGCCTCACCTTTCCATATTCGGCAGTGCCTGCCCACTCCCGCCGCCATTGACCTGCGACTTCCATGTCAGTGTCTCGTTCGCTGCAGCTACAATCGGGAGCTCGGCGGCTCTTTCGTTATCGCGAGGACCGACACGTCCTTTCACCGCGCCGGTTAAAAGCTTACTGACTGAGCCGCTGGGTGCGTGAGGTGAGCGCTCCGCGAAGCCTACATAACAGATTTGAATATCGTTATTGCCTTCCGCTGGTAAAAAACCTTACCTACTCGATGTCAACGCCCACTACTGATATTAGAGTACCAGCCCAGTGAGCCCAGCCAGCCACCCAGACTCTCGTTCCCAGCCCACACTCTGCGTGTTTATTGCATCAAGTAACTAATCTAACCAAATGGTGTGCATTTCGACCTAATATTGTAGATACTGCTAATACTAGCACTGTCGAAATTTAAAATCTTTTATTGCAAACAAATCATATAAATTGTGAGGCTGGATAACTGAGTTGGCTTAAAATAGAATAGAAACAAAGGATTACTTTCTAATACACAAGTTAGAAAAGCAATGGTTGGCGAGGGCAATAATAAATTATATCAGAAAATAAAGGTTCATTAGTTTAATTAATATGTACATAAAGTATACAAATATTTGAATAACATTACATAGGTTTTATACTATAATTTAAAGCAAATATTATTTCCTCAGCTTACAATCTAGTTAAAAATTAAATAAATTAGTAAATTTATACTTAAAACAACAGCAATACATGCATTTATAAAGTAAATTCATGATTTAATGAAATAACATTGATATGAATATAACTGCATAAAATTCTAATCATACAAAAATTACAAAATCACATAACTGAACTTTTCAAAGATTCTGCATACAATTCTAAAAATGAGTCATTACATTTTTTAAGTTCAATGATTTCAATTACATCATCATTTTTATCTATATTTCTCATATTGACACATTTCCGAAAAATAGCAACTAAAACATCTTTTCTTTGATTACTAAGGCAAAAATTGTAGAATAACTTTTGCTCATAACTAAAACTAGTTTTCAACCCATATTTGAAGTGCCGGAAAAATAATTGTTGGCTCCAGCTATTAAGCTTCTCTACCTCCAACCATTCAGTGGAGTCCAGCCCAAATAAGAGTCCCACAGTTGGGCCTCTTACTACACAAGTGGTTTGGCCTGATCTGTCACTGATTATCAACGTAGCAGTAGAAGACATGATACCTTTTGAGTTTTTGTTGATCTTTACTGATTCCAAATAATACTCAGATAAAAGCCCCCATCCTTGTGTGTTCAATTTTAGCTTTCCAGTTTCAGTTAATTTTATAGGTTTAGTTGACTCATAGAAGCCATTATCATGGGATCTCTGCCTGCAATATTGAGACATGACTTTGTCATAATAATTCACTCACAAGTAACCTTCTAAAGAAGAATGTACAAAAACTCAGCAATCAGCATGGTTTGAGTGCACCAGTTTTCTTGAAAAGTTGTTGTTCAGCTATGTACATTTAAAATTTTATTCCAATGAAGTTATTCAAAACTTGCTTTAGTGTCAACAGGAGAGAAAAGCAAGGGCTTTTAATTGGAGTTAGTTCGAGGTTTCATTGGAGTCAGTTTGAGGCAAAGGGGAAAATTAGGGCAACAAACTAAACACTAACGAACCAAAACCAAACAAACAAACATGAAGAAACATGAAAGAAGTGGAAGAAACTTTTACTAATCTGTGAAACAAACACTTCATAAAATTCAAAACTGGCTCGATTCGGTATCGGTCGGTCTCCTCACAATTATTTTGCCGTCCGTCAATCAAATAAATTGTTAGGCAATAAGTACCACAGAATATACAGTGATTATATTCTCTTTGGAATATACAATGTGTCCCGTGAGCCATTCTCAAAAAGTTTGCTCATGGCAAAAATGACGTGTCCGCTCAGTTTGAGTGTGTACAAAAAATTCACTACACAGTATTTTGTTAAAAATATTTGCGGCAATAGAAGGAAACCTAATAATTTCTTGTCAGAAAAATAAAACATACTAAATTTACAACTGAATACTGAAATATAGCTAAATTCAGGCATTGAGTCTCACTAATTTTGACTGTCCCAAGCACTTTCTAACATGTTTGAACAAGAAATTATTAATGTTCCTAATTTTCATGAAACTTATAATGGTATTTCTCTATTTTATTGAACTATAATCTTTAATCTTTTATCATTAAATAATGCACTTTTATTATGAAATACGCTTAATTTTATAATTTTAATTTGTCCACTAAAATGGTGATTGCGGAATTCCAAGAGCGTCTCGGGCATTTTTCAAGCCTTAGAATTAAATTATTTCTATAGTAAATTTTTAAAAGGAATACGGCAACACTTGCATGTTTATTTACAACCGCCACTTTGGACTGTGGGCGTTCAGTTGACGCAAGAAAGTGTGTGCCGAGTGGTCGCGTCACGGCGAATATTTAAGAGGCTTCCGCTAGCGTTTCGGATTTAACAAGGTTAGAGTTGTTCATTGATTTCTCAATATATGAAATTAGAATCCATTGCTAACATAAATCAAGAATATGTACTCATTATTTACAAAGAATTCCTAATAAAGTAGCAATATTTTTTAACAGATATGAAAGTGTAAAAGCGTCACATCCTAAGCGTCACGTTTTCACGAAAGTGACGCTAAGGAATACTTAAGTGACTCTTTGGAACACTTAAGCTGGGTTTACATGTTATCAGACATTAAATTTGATTTTTACACAATCTGTTAAAAAAAGCAGAAAAATTATAGTTAAGGAAACCGTAACAAAAATAATTTTACCTGACTGCGCCAGGAGGGTTATGTTTTTCGTGAGTATCCGAAATCTCAAAAAAACATTTTACTTCTCCATACAAACTGGTCTCAGCTGATCGGCGATTTAGTATGGGGAAGCCATTTTTTTACGATTTCGATGTTGGTCCCATAGAAGAAGTTGTTGCATTTGAGTAGTAGAATGACCCCCTTAAAGGATTATGCACTTTTTTGTATCATTTTGTATATTAGAAGTAGGGCCGCTTGTAGGTATATTTAAATGTTCAAATGTAAACCTAGCTTAACTATTTCTTAGCGTCACTTTAGGGTTCAATAGCGTCACTGTCCCATTTTTGAAAAAAATAAAATATTAAATAATTAACAGAAAATAAACAACAAATATATATTTTTTTTTTGTCACATTTTAAACGTAATAATGCGCTTCTATTTCATAATTATTTTATTAAAAAAATGTAATTGTTTGGGTATATTCGAAAAAATAAATATGTGAAATAAACAGTAAGTGACGCTTTGGAAATGTTTTGCCGAAATTATTTAGTTTTTGTCCATTGATTGTTTATTGTTTTTGTTGATTTAGAAGCCTGACATTGTTGATTTGAAACTAAGTATTTTTTTTTGATTATTTTACTATTGGTTGTTTTATTAAATCATAAGTAAAGTTCGTGACGCTCAGGAACAAAAAAGTGTACTTGTCTTACTTAAAATCTTGTTAATGATTAATTGATGCCCTGTAGTACATTAAAGTTTTATTTTTCATAAAATATAAGATATATTCTTTTTTTTAAAGTTAATTAAACGACAATACCACATAATGAAATTTAGTGGAACTCCTTAGCGTGACGAGCAAACTTTCTGGGAATGACTCCCGTACATAGAAAGTAGTATAGTATAGAATGACAAACGCGGATTTTCAGCGAAACCAAAAAGTTACTTTACATGTGTGCGTTCAATAGTGATGTGTATCTTATGGTGGTCCAAGTTTTATCGACGAGGTTACGATAAATCATGTAAATTGAAACAAAAATAATTAAATTAATGCACTTTTAATTACATTATACTTTTTATTTGATAAACAAGACAACCTCATTTTTGTTAAATTACATATTTATTTATTTATGTATGAAGACTTGCTAGAAGCACTTATACACGTTCCAACATAGACCTTACCACTGCACAGCTTCGGGACAGTTGTGTGGGCCAGTGCTGAGAAGAAGCTGTGCAAGAATTACGGTTACCTAAAAAAATCAGTCAAAAAATTTATCGATACTGATGACGTCATCATTTAGTCAAGCCCTAGTGTAAAGAAACGGTTTCTTATTTTACTGAAAATACCTGAATTAATCTATTGGAAACTTTGATATATGGCTGCAAATCACGAAGGAAGTTCTAAATTTACTGTACAATTTGGCATCGGAGTCGATTTCACTCACAAATTTTATAAAATTTGGAATTAAATTTTTTATCAATGATTCATATTTACTGATGGAAAGTATGATTTTCGGGATTGTATCCTCGGCGCACTTCACAATTGCTGAAAGCACAAGTCATTTCATCTGAAAATGTTATACAAAACTTAAATTATAATTATATCCATTCATAATTTTTCAAAAATTCCAACGACGGAAACTTGACGTTTCCACTAAATCCATTATTTCTTAGAAAACCAGGGCTGCCAGCAAATAAATTTCGATTATACAGTTTGGTATCCGCAATTATACGAATTTTGATCGCATTATACATAAATCATTTTTTTTGCGTATTTTCATAAACCTAATTAATAACATTAGGTTTTACATATAAATGTAACTGCTCGGTGTTATGTACTTGAAATGAAAGATCTAAGGATCTATGAGAAAAAAAATTTTTTGGGGCGATTTTTTTTTCTTGTATTTTTGTGCTAATGTCAGAAACGTCTAAACCAATTTTCATGCCGTTTTCATTATTTTATCTCCGTTTACTTAATTCAATCGGCCATTAAACAAGTAATACCTATCATTTTTAGTGGTTTATAACCCTTTAAAGGATAACCAAAGTAAGCGCGCGAGCGAAGCGAGCGCTTAAAATTTTTGGTTTTTAACGCTCTTCATAGTGATAAAACTAAAGTCATTGCGCGAGAGCAGCGAGCGCTTAAAATTTTTGGTGTTTAACGCTCTTCATAGTGATAAAACTAAAGTCATTGCGCGAGCGCAGCGAGCGCTTCAAATTTTTGGTTTGCTTTTCAAAGTGATAAAACTAAAGTTGTTCAATATAAAATGTTTGTAACTTGTCCACGCTCAAACTGCTGAGCCGATTTTTATTAAGATATTTTTTAAAACCACGGGGAGCGGCTGCTCTGGAGATAATAACAATTAAATTTAATGATAAAACAGTAACAATCCGTGACAGCGATAACTTTAAAAAATAAAAGCATCACTCACAGACTACCGAACGACACATTAACATAAACGTAGTGATTTGCTCAACCCACTCAGTGCTTACACAATCAGCAGGAACTGTAACCACCACACACACGACACGACATTTTACTTCATCGTAGTTGTCAAGTTGGCAATAATACTTCAACTACATCTCTGCAGAGTGAGTGGTCAATTTCGAGAAAAGTAATAGCTGAACTCCCGTTTTATTTCATACCACATGCTTTTGTATCGTATTATACGAAATGATCAGGGATACAATTTATGGTCCAATTATTCAGATTTTGTATCCAATTATACAATCTGGCAGCCCTGTAGAAAACGGTCTCGCTGTCATATGGTCTTTCGCTGTCAAATCCTATAGAATTTCACTAAGTAGGACGCTTGTAAGCCAAAAACCGAAAAAAAAAAGTAGCACGCTCTTTTTAAAGCGAAGATTTTTTTCTTTCTCTATGGTCCCGTACTCCCGTCCCGTCGCACGGTCTTTGAGTATACTCAAAGCGCACGGTGGATCCTGTACTATGAAGCGTTTGGCCAATAATCATTTTTATTAATTGAGGGTAGATGACTATTCTTCTTCGATTTAATAACTTGAAGGTATATTTTATTACTTTTTGTAAACAAACTGGTACTTGTCGTTTATTATTGCTTCTGTGATCCGTCAAACATCAGCCTATTTTGTTTTCCTTGTTGATTTATTTCAGATAACCAAATTTTGTTCCGAATTTGAAACACTTATATCTTTAAAAGTAGAAATACGAATATAATTTAAAAAATCACGAATGGTGATGAAGGTATGTAGTATTTAAATAATAGTAATCAGTCAGGTTAAGGTGTCAAACGACTGCCGGGAGTCGCATAATAATGGAATTTCTATTGTGTCTCGTTCACACATACTTGACGGAGTTAATTTAACCTCTAAGGGTGACTATTCACTTGGCAAAAAAAATATATGAAAATGACACAGTTTTGAAAAATCAATTTAGATTTAGATCAACTGTGTTTCAGAGCAATACAAAATTGGCATGACTGGTTAATTTCATGCGCCCAGTGTAAGTTATTACCAGACAGTTGATTATTTGTTATGGTATTATTGTAAGAAGTTGATTCCAATTTTTTAAGTACGCCAAGATGCTCAATTTTGGCACTGGTCCAATCACTTTTTTGTGCTTTTGACGGTCTTGAGCCCGTGAAGTACAAAGGGCAAATTGGAGTCCAGTTCAAGCCGTAAACATGACTTACCTACAAAACTAAAGTGATGATAGTGAACTGTGTGCCGTAGCCTTGCGAAAGATAGAGCGCGCGGCTGCTAGTTCTGTTGGATTGACAGTCATCATACATATGGTATTTTTAAATAATCAATCATTTAAAAAATACACTATTTATTAGGGGTTCATCCCTGTAGAGGACTTTTCTGTAGTGATTAAAATACACGTTGTGATTGTGATTTTTAAAAGTTAATTTCTTTATTTATTTTTTTTATTTTTTTCCCGTGTTCTAAACTCGATTGACAACCACCCCTTTGAATATGGCTCGTACTTTTTTTACATTTTGTATATTAGTGCTACATGTCGGAACGAAAAAATTAATGATGTGGTCATCGTGAGTACCTAGTGGACCGTAGACCGCAGTCTTGACATTTTTTTTTGCTATGGTAGAGTTGGATGACACTGTCATCATGTCATGAGGTCATGCATGACAGTGTTTAGCGCGGGAAACGAGAAGAGGAAGATTGGATTTTGTTTCATCATTTTAAGTAATTGTTTTTTTCGACTAAATTATTGTGGTTTTGTGTTGGAATCATCATAATAATGTGTGCTTTTGAAGAAAACAAAGTGGGAAATAAAGTCTTCTGCTTCGGATCACCATTGCCGTGCTAAACTCCCTTGTTGAGCATTGAAATGCGAACCAGCATCGCATTTCAATGCATTAGGTTAGTTGTTAGGTTAGGTTAGGCTAGTTTAGTGTTAGTTTTAGTGATAAGTGTAAATATTGAACTTTTAATAATGATGATTTGTCTGTATGGCTTTGACCAAGGACGTTAAACTTGTATATTAAAGAAAAAAAAAAAGGTCATGATGACAGTGACATAAAAAAGTAATATTTGAGGTTAGGTCCTGATTTTATTGAATGAAACTCGTCTATTAATTATTTTTAACGTTTAAGATTACATAATTTTGCCAAATGCAATGAGAATTGGTTGGATTCATAAACTAGTCAACAAATGGCCTGGCAAGAAAACTCTTGGAATGTATAGATTTCTTCCCATGTTTTTTCTTCTTGGTGCATCTTTGGAGTTTTCTATGATTAATTGGAGAGTTGGTGAGGTCAACTTTTACAATACATTTAAGAAGCGGAGAGCCCACGACATAGTCGAAGAAAAGATAAAGAAATATTCTTCATCCTCTATTTCTACAGCTTAAAATGCCTGCTGGTGTGACGTGGGGCCAATACCTCAGTTTCTCTTTTGCCGCTATGCTCTCTATGCTAGCGGGATCACAACTAGTTCATCAACGTTACAGGCCCCTGCAAAATCTCAACGACTACATAAATAATGAATTAAAAAACTTTCCAGACAATATTCAAACCAAGATTCGAAAAGAACTGCAAGATGAAGGTGTTCTAAAATAATTAAGTTTTTGTTTTTTAGATTAGTTTTAATGGTACAGTCATTATCAAACAACATGTAAATAAATGTAGTTCTTAAATTTTTATTTACTATGTTATTTATTCAATAAATAGCCTTTTTTCTATATAGGCAGTTTGTTCCAGTATGCAATATCCCATTCAAAGAAATTCTCCATAAATGATTCTTATGAGCTAACTCAAACCCTAACAGGTATATTTGTTTCCAAACATGTGTACAAAATTTTGTGTTTGTCAACAGATTTCTTGAAAACGAGAAGTCCCAGCAAGTTTTTTTTTTGTTCAATTAGGTACATTACAAATTAGAGTACAGTGTAAGTTTCATCAAAATCAGTCGAGTAGTTTTTGATATATGGGTAATAATAATAAATAATCATGAAAAGAAAATGAAGAAATTAAAAATACTTGAATAACATTTGACTGCTATTTTAAAAAAATGGTTTTATTAATGTGCCTAGAAGACTGTTGTTGTACACTTGACATCATGTATCTTTTATTTGGATGAAACAAATGCGTTATTAAAATTTTTTGAAGGGGGTTTAATTACTTAACCATTTGATTGCTTAAAAAACACAGCTTTGGCGCTTGGTATGTATTACTTTTCAATTAAACAATAATTGGTAGTATTCTATACAATACATTGTTTAAATTGAATTTATACTAGTTATGATGAATTGTGGAAAAATACACTGCTTTTTTTGGTAATTTTCTTAAATAATATTTACAATGGGAACAGTAAATATACTTAAGTAGGCCTACTTGAAAATTACAAAAGTATGAAATGTAACATTCTTCCATGTTATTGAATTTTATTTTTTATTACATGAACTTTAACTATAAAAACTAAACTATACTTGTATTTTTAAGTATTAAGTAAACTGAATAGTTTTAAATAAGTTACTGCCATAATATTATCTGAAGATATTCACATTATAAACAATTTGTTATTATTATTTAACAAGACATACAGTATAAAATACAAAGGCAAACTTAACATCTTTAAAATGATTGGAATGAGTATTTATTATTATTCATAATATAAAAGTATTTATGTAAGTATGACTATAGGTAGTAGTAATCAACATTACCTGAATATATAAATTACCTCCTTGTCTGAACTTATTTAATAATTTAGTTAAAATATATTATTTTGAAATAATAAAAAAATAAACAATATAATAAACGGAAAGTCACTTGACTTGCTGTCATCATCATCATTATCAGCCAAAGGACACCCACTGCCCACATAGGCTTCCATGGGCCGAGTGACATATTTTTCAATTCCTGTACTTGAAAGTCCTAAACTTGCTTGCTTAACAATTTTAATTGCAGTAGGACTAAAATGAATTGAATAATTATTTAGGTCACCTGAGGAAAATATCCTTTATTATTGGGGTTTTACAAACACTAGCACATTCATGATAGGCAATCTTTCTTTGGTTTTTAGTCTAATATTTTCTAATGGTTGTAGGGTAGGGTAGTAATATTGAACCATGTGAGGTGACCTTTAATTCAACTGTCTATCTATCTATAAGTATGACGTGATTTAGAATTTTAAGATTTCCTTTGATAACAATGAAGACTTAATTTTTATCAAACATAATTCTTATGTTAGATACCTATTATATCCAATACAGTCTTTAATTTGTGCTTTTATTACTAGGTCATCTTGGATATTGAGATATAGATTGCTTGATCCAATCGAGATGTGAAGAGATTGAATCGTATATTCGAGGCCTTCCAAGACCTATTTTAGAACAGGCTATTCGCCACCCGCTGACTCCTATGAGAGACCAGTGTTTGGACTTCTCGTCGAAACACATCATGGAACTTCCAGCATATTCTTCCTCCTGTAAAGTTCAATAGTTTACATGTTAGTACTTATAACTTTTGTAACTAAATATGAAGAAAATGATTGCTAATGGAGATAAGATTTAACTTACATCGCAGTCATCGTTATCGTAAAGTCGTTCCGAGCAAATCCCGTTAACGGTCGCTATGCTGACGTTTTCGCATTTTTCCATCGGAGTGGTGACCACCTGTACTCTCTGGAGTTGGTCTCTGTTCCTCGTCCAGCTGAGCGTGTTGCAGACAGCATGGTCGGTGGCGGTGGCGTTCTCGAGAAGGCACACCGGCCGCACGAAGTCGGTCATCTCGACGGGCTTCTCGAGCCGAAGCAGCGCCAGCATGCTGCCTTCTACGGGCGAAGGGATGATCTCGGCGACGCGCCGCTCCTGCTGCCACGGCGTTGTGCTCTGTATGCGCACCGTGCCGAATCTGGCAATCCATTCTACGTTTGGTTGACCCTGCAAATAAGTAATCGTGTTGATTTTAACACACTTATCGGACATCAATATTTGAAAATAAATAATGTGTCGGTAGGGTTACAATGTAGTCTTAGGGTCAGGATCCTTTCTCAACGAATTCTGTTCACTGTAACGCTGAAGATGGAACAGTGCATAAGTCTGCCTGCTTATGTACCTACATACCACATTTGCATAGGATGTATGTCTGCATTTCACTATCGACACTACGTTTTAGGTATTTACCATGACGTTATCCAGCCGAAACAAGAAGCCTACCTGAAAGCAGGAGGCCGTAGTGAGCAGCCAGGCCGGGTGCACGAGCGCGGCGTCGCACGCGTGTACGTGCGCGCGCAGCAACGCCGCGTGCCACGGCCAGTCGCCGGGCTGCGCCGACCGCGGCAAACCCTCCACGCCGCTGTGCGCGCGCGCCACTCTAGCGCTCGGCACTCCGCACTCTGGGAATAAGGCAAAATGTTATAGTTTTTATGGTGGGTAGTTACGTACGTGAACTTAAAAAGGAAAAAGAGATGAGTTGATATGTAAGTAAACATATAAGTGAATACATACACACTTGTAAAGTTTTCTAGGGGAAAGAAAATTCTCAGTCACAGCGCCCCTTCTTAATTCAATCATGTAGATAAAAAGCTATTTTGCTGGTGACAGCTGTTGGGGAAGTAAATAATGTATTGGATATGTAATATACATATTAGAAAAGTTCGTTGACTGAATGGATTTAGGTAAGAAAGAACTTAATGAGGGCAACGAAACTAAATTAAAATAAAAGAAAACTCACCCAACTGATCACAGACTACTTTGATGACTTTTCGCTGCAAACATTCGCTCTTCAGAAAAGATATTTCGGGCGCGAATGGATCCACCACTTCCACGTACTCTGGCTGCTCACTCTTTAGCTCTTCAGCGTCCGATATTACTTCCACATTCGACGCTGCTCTGAAATAAGTTATTTAACTTATTTACATCAATTGGTGCAACAAATGAAGCGTAGAATAAAAGACGTGAACGCGCCAGGGGTATAGCTTTGCTACGAGCACTACGAAATCGCTACGGGCTACGAATCTATAAAGCTTTTGATTTCATTGCAATGTTAGTTTCAATAATCGTTATTTTTAAAAAGGTATAATTATAAGAGTAGTTAGTTAGCTTATGCATGCATTTTGCCTGTGCCAAAGTGTGCCTAGTGTTTACGCCTATACTAAGGAAAAGTATAATAATTACTTGAAACTCGAGGCCCTGCAGTACTATTCTATCTTCTGTGGCCCTGCCGAGCAAGACAACACCGCGTTAAAAGCTGAGTAGATAATCTTACTTGAAGCTCATGGCCCTGCAGAGCGAGGTGCCGACGGCCTTCAATGCTCTCTTGTCTGCCTCGTAGGGCGCCGCGCAGATCTTTCCGTCGCGGCCGCGCTCCGACCACACCGCGTACCCACTGCGCGCACGCACCGCGCCCAGCGTCGACTCGCCGCGCTCGCGCCGCCACGATGCCAGGGAACGCGTGATCCATACTGAAGAGAAGATAGAACGATTAAATAGTCAGTGTCAATGGATATTTAATTGCTAAATTTCGGGTCTTTTGTACTAGGGTATATGATAAGTTTTGTTGTGCGGTTTATAGGAATAAACATCAGCTTCCTTTTGGTTATTCCTAGCTTTTACTTTATGAGGTTTTGAATTGATCTATCATCGAAGGGTATGGAAATTATTAGTTACTTACAACAGCCCAGTGAGCTGTTACTACTACGTATAGAGACGCTATGCCAAGCAAAAAATGTGCGCATTTTTTGGACGTGAACTGTCAACAGAATGACGTATTCCATAAATTTTGAATTTTGAATATGAAACCGCAGAAGTGACACAGACTTTGTGCCTACCTAACTTAATTGTATTGAATGAATATAATTTTATCAAAACGTTTTAATCGTTACTTACTTTGATCAATAGTTATTTAAAAGAGCTAAATAAATAAAAGTTTAGTAAATAAAAATCTGTAGGTCAAAACCTCGAATGATATTTACTATTTTTTTATCATGATTTTTATCATTTTAATTTTTCATACGAGATATTTCTAGAAAAATATAACTACCAATGCAAAACACCTTAAAAGAAATATCACGACATCGCATTGTCTAACCTCTATTTATTACCTACCTACATTTCCATTCTGTGCGTGTCACTTTTTATAATCTTTGATTTTCATGTAAAATGGCGGCAATTTCATGCCAAAAATTTATAACATTTTGAAAAATCTTTACGCTGGTTTAAGCTAACATTTTAATTTCCTACCGATGGTAAGTGACGCCGGTATCGTTTATATTCCTGTTGGTTTTATTTTCGCATGTTTTTAAAACGCATGATGGCTTTTTTGTCAAATTAATTGACCAAATGTCACATCGGTTAACGCTACGAGCGGGAGTGAGTGACTGTGATACCGCGCATGCGTTGATGGTCTGTGACCATCAACTCATCGGGCACGAGGTTCCTTAGGGATGTCATTTCCATACGTAGTAATAGTAGTTCAATGCAACAGCCAACCTCTTTGCCTCTTGAGTTGACGAGGTAGGTCTGCATGTGTAATGCGCAGCGCAGCCCGGCGCCTGGGCTGGCGTCGGTGTCGTGTGCGCACGTGAGCTTACTTTTATGACATCAGTAACAGCCGTTTGGGCAATAAGGTGCTGTCACATGCCACACCAGCGCATGTACGCACATTTCCGGGTCCGACGAATTCGCATGCCATTACACCAGATAGGATTAGTCAGTTACTTACAGCAGCCGACCTCATCGCTGCCGTCAGGGCAGTCAGGGGTGCCGTCGCAGTTGAGGTGCCGAGGTAGGCAGCGCGCGTGGAGTGCGCAACGCAGCCCGCCGCCCGGGCCCGCGCCGGCGCAGTGCGCGCAAGTGCGCTCGTCAGCTGCGTCTGCACAGTCCGGCGTGCCGTCGCACGCGCGCCTCGACAGCGCCAGACGATTCAGTCCGCCGAGACAATCTAAGTACATAGTGAAAGGTACGAGTTATTACGTTTTAATAATAACGATGTAAGTAACTTATCAAAAAGATGTGGCCATTCTCAGACATACATAAATTAAAATTATTGTACGACACGACGTGTTCACTGTGTGCACACAGTCTACCGTTATTATTATTAATATTGTTAACGTTCGGGCAGAAAAGAAAAGTTCTACATGGTAGACCATTCGACCAAAAGCGCAGCGCTCGGCGTAGGTAGGACCAGTAGGACGTCCAAAGAAAAGATGCACAATTGCACAGACGACTTTGTAAAGATCTCAGGATCACACTGGATGCAGACTCGATCACTGTGTAAAACTTTAGGGGAGGCATTTGTTCAGTAGTGGACGTCCTTTAACTGATAATGATGTGACGATGACGTAAGGGTCTAGTCAGTATTTACATTGAAATAATTAATTAAACGTAAACAATGTATGTCGTTAAAATGTTGTTGATGAATGTTGTGATGTTATATTCCATCAAACACATTTGTAGAAACAAAACAATCAATAAACGTCGTTAACTATTATGATGAGCGTGGCGTAATCAATTAAAATAATTGCCGCCAAAAAATGGTTATTCCGTTTTAAACCAAAACCTACGAATTACTTGTGTCAATAACACCTATCTAGCAAATTAAATGCAATAAATCAGTCTGCACTACTTTTACATTTTAGTTTCTCGACATATTTTCACAACATTTCATGTTTTCAAAACTTCACAACAGTAAAACAATTTCATAATAACAGGTAGGTTAATACGAATGCAATTGGTTTTTTGTTTTGCAATAAATAATCCAATTCATTAAAGCAATCATCTATTATTATTAATTATTTTTAGACCCCCTAGAAAAAGAGATAAAAGTTTGTACTGGAAACTGGAAATTCGCAATTTCGTACTCGTGAAGAACCGTTGGTAACACTAATGCGAGACATATTTAAAAAGTCTCGCGTAGGTATGTATAATCAGTTTTGTGTTCGACACGCTGAAAAGGACACAAAATCAATCAGCTCAACTGCTATTTCGTCATGGGCGTGTAGGAAAAATAATTGAAATACTTTTGTTAAAAGATTTACCCATGTAGATTGGAGATCGTGTCATCAATTTAACATGGCTAGTTCAACTAGTAGTTTTGAATATTTGGTAAGAAGTTTTTAATTATTACATCATTGAATGTAGCGTAATGTCGGGAAACATAGACTGTCGTCGTTTTCCCATTCATTAGTTTTTAACATTTCATCAAGCTGTGTTAGTTGAGTAGGGTACACACAATTTCCGACAAATGATAAATATAAAAATATAAGCAAAATATCACTACGTGTTGTTTGTCATGTTTCTGATGCGTGTCATTTTAATTGCTAGGTAAAAATCGTGATCGAAGATTTAAGACTAATTTAGGTCTATTGATTCGATTAATGTGAAAGCCGACTGTATAGCAAATTGGATAACGGTGGGTGACAGCGATGTTCGTCAGTAGAAGTACCGTCACTAAATGTGTTGATGAACATGTAGATTTTTGCACTGATATTGTAACCAATACGTATTTATTTGGGGTGAATACTATTAGTAAATGAGTCGTATCGTAAATACTTATAAACAGTTGATAACAACATTTATTTGGAAGCAACTCATACCCAAGGTTCACACGCCTTTGTTATTGTTATTGCAACGAAGTGGCATCGTTCTCTAACAATAACTACGCGGTTTGGCTATTGACAATAACAACCACGTTAAATACTAGACGCTTCTTTTTGTTTTGTAAATATTTTACTTTTGTAAATATTTTACCTATGAAGTACCCAGGAAGAGTTTCAAGCAAAACATCTTCAACTTAGTTTTCTTTACTAACTATTTACCTGGTTCCGGCATGCAAGAGCCGGGTCCAAAGTAGTCGGGGAAGTGCTGAGAGCAGTCGAAGTAGGCCTTGAGTCGTTCGGGAAGGCGAGCGCCGCAGCCTGCGTGGAACGCTCTGCAGAATGCCCGGCAAGGACGCACCAGCCGCCCTTGCTCGCAGCGCGGCTGCAGCATTTGGCATACGAAGTCCTGCGGACAAGACATGTTTGTTAATAACTATATGCTCAATTACAACTCAAGAGTATGTACCTATTCCTGTGTTGTGTTGAGCACGGATGGAGAGCCGCACCGCATAGCAGGAGCCCTATTTTTGAATCACTCGCGTTAAGATGGCGAGTGATATTCAATAATTAAAGTCGGATTTTGGAATGAAAACCAGTTGTAATCTACACAAAAAGGATTTGAAAAATCATTGCTCAATTTTGTGAGTACTTACGTCTAGATTTTGAGTGATTTCCGTTGATTTTAATGTGTTTTCGAACGAAAATCACTCGCCATATCCAAGCGATTCAAAAATAGGGGCCCAGCGCGTTAGTCACTATTATGATTCAAAGTAGACTAAATCCGTCCTGCATTATAGGAAGATCACTAGATTAACATGATTCAACGAAGACGGCTATTTATTTAATAGAAATATCGAAATCTATCTTTTAGACGACATTTTTTAAAGAACACACCTTACGCCCTATGCCTTAGGTAAGGGAAGATTACTAGATTAACTTGATGTTGTGATCATGACAGGTATTTTCATAAACTTTCTGTAAAGTTTCGATAGGTCGATAGCCCTACGTATTATTAGCCATAATAGATTCATACTCGTATTTACCTGTGCAAGATGCGAACACTCCGCATCAAGGAGTTCCCTGAACGCAACTAAATCTCTCAAGATGGCATCTTTAGACGTGTGTCCCACGAGGTTGGGATACGTGGTGGTGTTGTACGGAAGGTGTGAGCAGAGCGACAAGGTCCGCGGGTAGCATTTGCTAATCTCCTCCACATCTGTGGCCATGGGTTCCGTAGTCGGCTCCTCTTCGAGCGTCGTCTCTGTGTTTTCTAGTTCGAGGGACGATATCACTGAGTTTTCCTAAGAAATAAAAAAAGTGTCTTAATTTTCTGACTAAAACATATTTGATAGCCTGAAAGCTTACCGACGTATTATATAGAGAGTGCCCCAGGGTAAGAAAACGAAACACAAGTTTAATTAGTTTTTAGGGTTTCGTTTTAACGGATATATAGTTTATGGTTTCGTCAAGTCTGTCTGTCTGTCCGTTCGTATGTCACAGCCACTCAGTGCGCGGGTCCGACTCGCACTTAACTGGTTTTTATACTGGCATCTCCAGTAACTACTCGGGACGTGTAGTCCGGTAAGCGCCTGCTGAAACCAGCGTCAGGCTCTAAATAATGCTTGATTGGGATTATAATGTAACAACTAATATCGTTACCTATCTGTTAAATGTTCACTATCTCTCTCTGCTTGTATGTAGCTAACTATGTGGGTTTACCTCAATGTGCAGCGTCTCTGGCGGCGCGGTGAGCATGAGGTGCGCGGGCGCAGCCAGCTCGCGCGACAGCACGGCAGCCACTTCGCTCGTCGTCACCGCCGTGAAGATCGGTTCGAATGATACTTCAAAATGCACCCGCTCGCCTTCTTCCGTGCTAGAAAGGTTGAGTGGGGTTATAGTTTAATTTATTTATTTAAAAAACTTTATGCACAAACAATTAACCTAAATAGACAAACTGTACATGGCGGACAATGGTAAAAGCATTATCTACCAGTCAAATAAGGTCTAAACAGATATGTTGATATGGGAGGAAGGAGAAAAAATATATCAGATAAAGAGTGCAGTGGAAGTTCGGAGCTCTAAGATTCTTTGTTACCGTAAACTATAAATAAATAAATATATTCACCAGACAACACACCAATAGTCTGGTTTCGAAGTAAGGAATTTTCTTCCTTGTGTAATGAAGCACCAGACCACGATTATGACGTGGGCATTAATTGACTGTCCAACATCACGTAATCAGTCAGGTATCAAACGACTGCCGGGAGTCGCATAATAATGGAATTTCTATTGTGTCTCGTTCACACATACTTGACGAGTTAAGGTTATTATTGTAAGTATTATATGCAGGTAAGTAGTATTTAATTACCAAATTAATACGTTAATACTACATCGGTAAATTATAAGACAAAGAAAAGTGTTTATTGCTTTCTAGTAGACGGTCATCTTATTATTACTTACATCGCATTATGTGTCTGATTTACCAGTAAGATAAATTAATTGATTGACAGTACTACTTAGAGATTATGTCGCACTAAGTACAAAATTGATATCAGTTACTTTTCATTAGATCTAATCAACTAATCTCACCCACAAAAATATAATCCTACATTAATATCGACATCGTACTAGAATAATCTATCAGATAAGTCCCATGTGGGATACAATTTGTCTCTATTTTTACAAACTCGTTATCTCAAGTAAATAAACACTACAGTCAGTGCAGCGTATATTAACCGATCTTACTCGTAGAAGTATATAAGTTTATAGTAATGGTAGGAAATCATGTCAAATATTAATCCTACGTTGAAAGTTAAACATTCTAGATTTCCTCGAGCGTGCCTTTCAAAACTTGTTTAAAGATAACTACCTAAAACCTAAATGTTTGACCAGGGCCCCTATTTTTGAATCACTCGCTTGGTTATGGCGTGTGATTTTCGTTCGTAAACACATAAAAAATCAACGGAAATCACTCAAAATCTAGACGTGAGTACTCACAAAATTGAGCAATGATTTTTCAAATCCTTTTTGTGTAGATTACAACTGGTTTTCATTCCAAAATTCGACTTTAAACATTGAATATCACACGCCATCTTGACGCGAGTGATTCAAAAATAGAGGCCCTGATTCTGCGAAGTGCGAATCACTTGCGAAAGAACTATGAGGCTGGTACTTTACCAGCTTGGATTACTTTTAGAACTTGTAAATTAAAAGTACATTAAAAAAGAAAAGTACGACTTTTCTCATCTTCTTAATTAATGTACATTGCACTTCTAAATGTACTATTATGTTTATGGTAATGACTTGCTTTGGATAAATCTGTGCTTAAAAGTAAAACAAAAGCAGGAATCGATTTTATCGATGGACAAACGAGTCCAAGAGCAAGTAAGTATATCCTGTAACCTGTATATTTAATGCATCGCGTGCGTGATTGGTATTCAGTTCATAAGAAGAAAGGGCCGCGAGCTTCGCCTGCATCATTTAGCACTCTATCGCAATGTGGTTCAGTTCAACTGTGCACGCGCATAGAAAGTGCGGAGCTTCGAAACAAAACACGTGTTGAACTTTCTCCAGTTGAATATTGCATTGTACTTATTTAACCATAAATAAATTTACTGGTTTTTACAAAGCAAGTAATTAGCACTAACGTTGTCAATACCGATGTTAAAAGAGACCAAATGTGCCTCGGGGATTCTGTACGTATACTTAATTTGTACATACCCGTACTTGCATATTGTATGAAAGGCTGGAATAACAGCCTTATTGTTTATTCCAGCCTTTCTTACAATGTGCATTCAAGCAAAGACGTTAGGTACAACTATTGATTATAACTATAAAGTTTAAATCATGTTTAACATTTGAGAAAGCTTGCTTTCTCTATCGAGATTGCTAAGGAACGAACTATATGATTTTGTATTTTCACCAGATGGATTTGCCCACTCAGTGGATTTGCCTTTACCTAGAAGGTATATCTAAATGGGTGGCCTACACCACATCAGAAATCTTATAATAGTGCAATATTGCGGCTCGTGACCAGACAAGACACAACTAGTGCGGTTGACCGTGAAACAAAGAACTTTATAATAGACGAATATGTTCATAAGACACCAAGACAAACAAGTTTTGGTATACGGAACTAAATAAGACAAATAGACAAGAAAAATAATGCTGCAACTGAAATGCGGCATGTTGATCAACTAATCAGCATTGAACCAAACAAGTCTAGTCGAAATAATAATGTTTTACGTAAGATGGAATGAGGTAACGAACTCTACAAACAAAAGTTGTATGCAAACTTTTCAATTAACCGAGTCTCAATCTAGCTCTACAATGTGAAATTCTCGAAATATGTAATAAAAAATTTAGATTTTAAGAATTTCTAGATTAAACTAGATTACGACACAACAATATTACTTACAACAATGCAATTTGTTTAATTAAAACACGTGTTGCCGTAAAGTAACAGCATAATTAATTATTATAATTATGTTGCCTGCGCTTATGCCCCATTTGTCGTTATTATATCACGCACAAGACTGATTTACTTTAGATGTTCGCATTATGTAGCAAAATTGAACGTTTCCTACGTGCCTAAAGCAAATCTGATAACAAAACATAATGCAACGTAAAGGTGGTCGTCGACTTACTTATCTAAAGCAAGGATCTCCGCCGACACGAAACAAGACCGGAGTTCCGAGTCCTGGTATAGATGAACTAGTGCCCGCTGCAGGGTGGCCTCCCTCGTGTCGTTGAGCGGGAGGTCCCTGCCCCCTGGACCCTCCCCCCATGAGCTCACCGCGAACGAGCCCCGGAATGTCTGCCGGTTTAGCGGGTCACCGAACAAGTACATATCTGTAAGAAAAACAAAGTTGTAGTTCAACGCTTGATAAAGCACGGCTATTATTCTAAAATACTTACGAAGATTCATTATGTTATTTTATTTTTATTAACGCACTATGTATGCAAGCAAAGTATCGGAATCCCTGATCAAAAACCTTAAGTGTATAAATAAACCTAATGTTAAATCAAAACTCAATAATTGTAAACTAATAATAATAATAATAATTTATTTATTTAAAAGGACAACAGTTGATCCAAATAGGATTAGTAAAACGAAGTATCTTACATACTATGTTAGTACCTTATAACTAATTTGGTGCAAGTACATTGGCTAAGGTGCCACATTAAGGGACAAACATGTTGTCGCCCAGCAATGACTTTCAGAATACCGTTGGAGCTGTAATGAAAATAAATTATAAAATAAAATAAATTGCTCTAATGAATGATTTTATCCTCCTTTTGATACTTTTGCCCCTTGCTAACTCGATCATTCAATAATTATTCAGGCAGTGATACGCTAACAGGTTGTAGGTAGGTGGTTAGATGTTTATCAGTGCACTTGTCGCTCCGCGCAAGGCCGTTGCCGCGTAGCACAAGCCTTAGCGACGGGCCATATCGCCTCGGTAGGCTTCAGCCTACGCTCACTAACTCTGGCATGTACTCTGTTGACCCCTCTCACCTGTCTGCCTCGATGTTTACCAACAATGGAATGCGCGACGCGCCTAGCAGCCGTGGCGATATTGCCAAGATAAGCATCTTTGACAATTATGACCTTAATGATGTGGCTTAAAGAAGCGGCCACTGATGGCATCTAATATCGTTTTACTCGATAGATAGGTTTAAACTTTTAAGTTTATTTATAGCACGGTTCTCATTCTTTTTTTTTGCAAATACAAAATCCGAAACTTATGCAAATGCAAACACGTTCTTTCAATTTAATTTACCCATCGACCACAGAATTTACCAAAGCGATAGGTGCCGAATCCAATCGTTTTATTTATATGGCTTTGAGGTAACTGTTTGAGTATTTAAAGTCATTTCAGAACTTTATGAATCTGTAAATAATTAGTTTTATTATTTATATTAAGTTTTTAGTTAGAAAAGGTTACGTCAAAGATACATACGTCCTAAGTAAACAGCAACGGCGGCGAGCAGCAGCAGCACCAGCAGGGACGCCAGCGCAGCGCAGCAGCCGCGGCAGGGCCGGCTCAGCTTGCGCCGAGTGAAGCGAATGTCGCTGCTCACCGACATCGTCGACTCCGGCCGGTGCCGCGCGCACCGCCGCCCGCTGTGCGACCAACCATATCCCAGCTGGAAAACGGGACCATTACTCATCGCTTTCAAAATAAATAAAGTAGAATCAACAAAAAGTTCTCTCACGTTTTTGCTGGACCGTCACAGCTCATAACAGCTCGTAAAAACGAAAGCCGAAGCTTTAACAAGTTCCGGGACACTACTCCAGACACAATAGATGTTTTATTGTTTTAACGCCTGTAGGCGGGCACTGTCCCGGAACGTGTTAAGAGCCGAAGCTAACGTTTTCAATAAGTTTTGTGATTGAGAAAATGTGCAATAGATATAAATTGAGATCTGAATTCAGATCAACCTAGTTTCGTAAACTGCCATTTGGGAAAGGTTTCAGAATTGCAATACTTATTATGAGCCTACGAGCGCGCTACGAGTAAATATACTACGCAGGTATGAGAGACGAGAAATAAACGTTTACCTATCATAATTCCGATAAATTCATTATTTTAGGTAACTAAGTAATACTTTTATCAGTAAAGTATTTGAAATATGAAAACCCAAGTTGGTAACATTTCTGAAATAGTAGGAAAAATCTTGATTGACAGTAGCATTTAACTGCCACTCATTTACCAGACAATGAAATAATTGGATGAGACGAAGATTGAATAGCACGCTTCATCACCTATTGTGATGTATATCGTCGTAGACGACGTATTTTCGTAGCTTTAGAAAAAGTTACATAAGGCATATTCTGTCATGTCTCAGGCAGGACAAAGCATACCTATTCGGACAGAGTGCTCTTGTTTTACAGCCAGCTTATTGATTGACAGTTGAGAAATTAGGCTTACATAATATCAGTGATGGATGATTCATATAATGTTCTGTATTTCATAAATCTACTTTTGAAATGTATTATTATAGCTAATTACATATTTATCTAACACTATGTTTATATTGAAAAGCTGCCTTCCTTTAATAAAAACCTTCCAAGTAACTAGCAGTTAGTATTGATCTATCTTACTTCTTCAAGCACGTAGCCTCTATTCCATACGAGATATCAAACTAACACTTATCTACATAATCGTCGCACTGCGTAATGCCCTTAGACCCATATCTGCAGTGAAGCCTGTCACCAAGAGCTTCCTAAGTGGTAATTACCAACTGTAATACACTATGTTCCGGGTCTTTACGACACCTTCCTACGTACACATACGAATACTGCACGTTACATAAACATGTAGCGAAGATCGACGGTCGGTTTTGTGTTCGTTCATTATACGAATGTAAATGGCGCGTAATTGATTCATTAGTTAGGGTCAAAATCATTTTGAGGATAATAAAGTTTTGGATAAATGACTTATTAATTTAACTTCTGGACTCGATCTTATTAAATACTAATTTATAAAAGTGGCTAGAACACAATTGTTGTATGTAATTCACCTGGCGATTGACCTAAACTTATAAAAACCAATTCGGCGAGTGCTGTGTTCGTGATAGTTTTGGTGCCGTGTTGAAACAGTTTCTGGAGATTGAAACACTAGTCTAGCGTTTAATATCAAATGCCGAGAAACTGCCGGGTTGCGTTGCTTGCGTCAACAAAGTCCAAAGCCAAAGCGCTTATAGAACTCTGAGCCCATTTTGTAGTTCAACCGCAGAACGCTTTGGTTCACCGTCTATACATAATTGAATGCCAGATCTGATATAGAGTAATTTCATCCATTCAATTGTCGTAGAACCCATTACCCACCATCCAGATAACAAACACCTTCATTATTATGTATTGTGTTTACAGTGATTTCAACTTTTCTAGGTAGAAAATAATATACCTCCAATGGTATTATATTGTGAATCTAATGATAAAATATAGATATAGGTCTTTATTATTAGTATACTAGCGCTACTAGCGAGTTAGCGACAACCTAATTAATATGTAGGTACTTATTTTTCTTAATAATTGTAACTTTTCAGCTTCTCTTTCTGATGCAAGACTTGCGTTTTGGCTTGTTTGTTGAAGACGCGAACAAATTCGATGCTTTATTGCAAAACGAAAGAGCTCATATTCTTTTGGCTGTTACCAAGCTATACTTTAAGCTCGACTAGAATTTCAAAACAATGTTACTAACAGCGCAAATTATCGTGAAATTCAACAGCAAGTTACGACCACAACAGACCAAACGCTAAAGCTCTTTGCCAAAAGCGTGACACGGCTGAAATACAAATGGCATTTGAGCGCAAGCGAGAGAACAAAGAGAATTTAGTATTTGGCTACACGAGTACCTTTGCAGATGAATGGGCAAGGTCAAAACAAATAATGAGTATGCTGAGGTTTCTCAATATTCAGGGACTCGATGGATGGTGTGAAGGAACGGTCGTTTCGTTATCTTATCAAAAGGAGAAGAAGAAAGGAGGCGAAGAAGGCCATTCTTATTGTGAGAATCTTACTAAGTTATATAACTTTTAATAGTTCACGTTTTGACCTGCCATTATTTCGGGTTAACTCCTTTCAGAAATTATTCTTAAAAACATATTGAATACAATACAAAAGAAACGCCCTTAGAAAAGACTTCAACGCGTTGGGTAAGATAACCTAAGTTTTTGTTTTTATTATGTTACTTACATGTCACGGTTGTGTCAGTTTATAAAGTATGATTTGATCAGTGATAATGCCAATCCAATTAACACTGTAGGTATTCGTTAGTTTTGAGTTAGTACTTGCTGAACTTTCAGTTATAAATGATTCTGTCCCTACCCTAGGAATGTTGCGCGACACGGTCACGCGAGTTACAGCATAGTGGTCGTGACAACGAATAATAGAGTCTCATTAATAGTATACAAGCAATGTCACGAAAAGCCATTTGGTGGACAGATATTTTTTGTTAAAATGACGTTGACTGGGTGCGTGCATCGCGCACTTGCCGCGACCTACATCCCGGCACGTTTTTGCCCGCGCCGCTGCAACAAAGCGCGCTGCGAGCTCCGCGCTGCCTTTTCGCTCGTTTCTATTAAGATCTCTAACTTTAACAATGCGAACGCCCTCACTTTCATTCTGTACGTGCTCATTACAAATAATAGGTCTTGCTACACCCGCTAATTTTATGTAAACATTGCCTCTGAGACAGAAATTATGACGTTCGCGACACCGCATCTCTGAAATGCAAATTTAACGGGAAACAACGATAAAGTACCGCTTATTTCACTAGTTTTCTAAAATTCTAGCGATGTCTAGTGTCAATAATTTGCATAGAGTTCACGAAATGTGAAAAAGGATACATCACAACGTCACAATATACGAGTAAGTCTGTTTAAAATATTCTTGTACCACTTGTGTGTCATCATATCATTGTAAAAAATGGGCTAGGCGAGGCGACTTTCTTACAATTTCAATGTTTTTAATGACGTAGAATTACTGCTGCTACTCGCGGCTCCCAAGACACCTGAGTCAGTTATAGGAAGTTCTAATTTAAATAGAACGAATTTCATTATAATGATTTATTATTAACTTGCAGTAGCGACGAGTGACCGTAACTGGATCCCGCAACCGCGGTTTACGGTCTTGACTCTTTGGAAACTGATACTATACGATACGCCACTCACATCATCACATTACCACTGCGTCTATTCAAAAACTCACCTAGTTCTCACAAATACAAAACATGTAACTTAAGACTAATTTGAATGTCTCGTTATATTAAGTTTTATTTTTCAGGCAAAGAGCACGTAATATTTACTTGGTATTAAAAGCAAAAGTAAGTTGGACAGTCAAATTGCGACACAAAAGATGTACTTCGTGATCGTGGTTATTTTAAAGGCCGTGAACTTTTCTATATTTGTTCACCTTTTGTCACAAGTGGTTTTTCAATGCAAATAATGACTAACTCCATCATGACTAAACCACGGTAATATCTTTAACGAAACTTTTCGTCTATTTATTATTCATTTTCATATTTACTTAGGGTGTTACGGTTTAAATACTTATACTCAGGAGCAGGTATGACTATTGGTTTATGTTTTTTTGAACTTTGATGCAGAGTTTACGAAAATTGTTTACAGAAAACACTAAGTCAGGAAAGCCCGTAAAGTTTGATAACTATAGCTCCATTTATGTATTAAGAAAATGAGCTATGGCGTTATCGTTAAAAAAAAAGTTTTTGTTTGTATGTAACTACGAGTAGTTGTTTAATTACGTACTTATACCAGTACCAGATATCTAGTAGTAGAATTAAATACTTTCCCACGGCTGATGAAAGGTCTCACAATCTGTCAACGGGCGTAAATTATGAAATCATCATTATCATGTCATGATAGATGAGCCGTCCTATAGAAGTAGAAGACCTTATAAAAACATTGTAATGCCTGGCGTATAGCAACCATTTTTATGTTTCTTTCTGGGTACTTTTTGACACTCTTTTTCAACTTGATTTCACAAAAACACGTGTACAAAAGGTTGATTTTATTTTACAAGCATTATCTTCCAGTCCTACCTTTAGGTCATGCAAAAAGATTGTGATTTGAATCTTAGTCTTGGCTAGCTTATTATAATATTATATTATATATTATAATTCCTACAGATGTTTGTATTCGTACTTTAAATAAATAATAGAATTTTAGCTAAAAAGTCTGCAATCTACTATATAAAAATAAGTCGGGTTTTCCTCCCTGACGCTATAACTCCAGAACGCACAAACCGATTTCCACGGTTTTGCATTCGTTGGAAAGGTCTCGGTCTCCGTCAGGTTTATAGCAAAGAAAATTCCCATAAAACGGGGCCGGGGCGGGACGGGGCTGGGACCGCTAGTTAATATCTAAATGTTATTTTACTTTTAAGTTTCCACTCGTCCTAGCTCTAAATTTCAGTAACTTTATTTAGTGCTAATCAATATTCGTTCTTAACGGTTCAGAACATTATTCTGTACCTCATCTACAGTAATCTATGACCGGTATTTTTTTTTTATCACGTTTAAGAAAACCCCGCTACAACTCGGCGACGATGTCGACCCGGATCACGGAATATACTAAGCTGCGCTCGTGCCGTTAATTCTACTGACACACTTCCATCTAACAGCCGATTCACCGAAATAAATGTTCTTCGACAATTCCATACACAAACACAACAGGTGCTGTTAATTAGGTCTAGGATGTTAGTAGGTAGCAATACTTAGCAAGCAGAAGCTTCAACTCACGCCCACTTTCTTTCGCAAATACAATAACAACAAAGACTTGTTTAGTTATGGTTGAATGAGCTGTCGTCAATGAACGTGTGAAGAATCCTACGCATAGGTACACCAACTGCAAAATCTTCATTATTATCTCATTTTGAAATGTTGTAATAACTTTGCATGTTCGCGAAATATAAGGTTCTATCTGCATCCAGAAAAGCAAGATAAATCGTCTTAATCAAAATAAATTACGGTCTTCTCATCATACAACTGCCACACGAAATCTTTTCTCATGGCTAACATCAAAATGTCATGACGAGTCTGAGAGACGTTGAGTCATTAAATTAATTTTATTTACGTAAGTAAATGATTTGAAACTTGTAGGTACCAACTACGAATAAATATTTGGCCTGCAGACATTAAACGCAGCATTTTATTTATTTATTTTCAAATTAACAGAAACACAAAAGGCGCTTTCATATGTATTAGAATGCATGGCTCTTTTGTAGGTAGGGCCTGTCTGCCTTTCATTGCTGCTTCGGATTATTTATTAGGTAGATATGTTTACTCTGTTTACACTTCCTCTTTGAAATCGAAACTAGTTTCTCGTCTCTCTAAATCGCGCTGCGTGTCGTTATCAATTGGCCACAGTCACGTCTTGCCTTACATACGATACGGTACGATAAGTGAGAGGCGGCTGCAAAAATAGGCAAGGACAAAACCATGCACGAAGATTTGTATCTAGCAGCATGCGTCAACTTCCTGATGATAACCATTCGAACTTCAGATTTGAGGCTTTACTTTCAGTCGCAAGCAGTCGATAAGTCACAATCAGTGCTTTACATGGTGAGGGTACTGAACCAATTGTTCAAAGGATCAACCTTTATTATCTTTTAGATCTTCTACATTTCACCATGTGCTCCTCTTATCCAACACCTTAAACACCATAACACTGCCTATATTATTGACATCATTCAGTATTTTTTTTATTTGAGTCTTTTTAGGGTTCCGTAGCCGAATGGCAAAAAACGGAACCCTTATAGTTTCGTCAAGTCTGTCTGTCTGTCTGTCTGTCTGTCTGTCTGTCTGTCTGTTTGTCCGTCCGTATGTCACAGCCACTTTATTCTGAAACTATAAGCATCACATAGCTGAAACTTGGTAGGTAGGTGTATCTTGTTCACCGCTTTCCGATTCAGATACAAAAAATAAGAAAAAATAATATTTAAGGGATATAAGAGATAAAACATAGGTTCTGCATTCAGTGTTTAACGGACACAAAACATCTCTACAAGATTTTTCTCAAACCATGTCAATGACACAAACACAACTCATTAAATAGAGCCTTCAATATGGTTCTTTGGCGCTTCTTTTCTAAGAATTCATAAATTGGAAGAGTTATCTGCTGGTGTTGAGGTCTGTTTGCAATAAAGTATTTCTCTATTATATTTTATGTTACGTGTTTGTTGCAACATACATAAACGTCTTGTAAGAATATCTTGTAAGTAATAGATGTACTAAGTGACCATAACTCCAGGACATATGAATAAATGTTCCATTAAGTCATAATTATTTACGCTCACGCGCATAATAAAATAACTCTTTATGTCAGCATTACTTCTCGACGGCCATAAAGCGCTCGAGAGAAAGTAACGCAATAAAAATAATTGTCGCGTAAGTTAATGAGAATACCCATTGATAGAACTTTCGAATCAGATCATAAAACAATAACAATACCATGAATCACATGCGTGCTAGATGCATAATCGTGCATCTAAGCTGAGACAATGAGACGGTGGAAAATATAGCGCTCACCTCCGACTCCCATGTGTCTTTCACGGTTCGCGGCTTACTCTCCTTCATGTTTCCAGAAAACGTCATTCCGGGGATCCTTCGTTCCGGCCGTTGCACTCACACTGACCTTGTGGCGGGGTTCGCCGGGTCATCCACTGTTCACTATCTCACGTTTATGAGGGCACTTTGTTTAGCACTGTCGCTTTCTGTTATGTTTCGCGATGTTTGCGTATGGCATGGTGCAGCGTGGTCGCGCGTTCGGTTCGCGAGGCCGGCGCTCACTGACGGCGCGACGGCGCGGGAAGGCGCGGTAACGGGCACGCACTACAGTTAACTTTCTCCCGCGCGGCCATAAGCTAAGGCGCCGTCGAAAGTCGTCGCCGCACAGCCTTACGGGTCAAAGCCTCCTGAATATTTATTTTTCGTTTTATCAAAAACAATACCATGGTTATTATGTTGATGGGAACTATTGATTTTCCTTTGTACTATAATCAGTTACCTTCATGTAGTTCTTTAATGTAAATAGGTACAAAATATAATGCTTTATTTAAATAATCCAATTGATATTCTGAAAACGAACTTGAAACAATATTTGCTTGATTATACCCAGAACCAAGAAAAATAATTTCCATAAATATTCTTTGTTCATTGATGATTTGCAATTTGAGACTGAAAAAGTAACTTTCAATATTCTATTCGAAGCAAAACTTTACGATATTTCTTCTCCGTAATCGCTATCTTCCGGGTCAGGCCGAATAGGGGTTGTTCGACTTGTATATGTAGTATAACTGGTAAGTTTTAGATCTTCTGTATCAAAATCTTTTAACAAATGGAAAAGATCATAACAGATCAATACCTTAATCTTATTAAACTTTCGGTTTCCGTTTCTGTATAAGGGGACAATATAATTAACGGGTAAAATGGAGATAAAACAAAACAATCAAGTATAAAACTTAATGTATAATCATGATATTTACAGACTTATGTTATATAAAACAAGTAATTTTATGGCTATCAGTAAATATACTCATTACAGCATGTCATTAATAATTTACACAATATTCAAAATAAAAGCAACAGTATACAGTTTACTGAAGGTAGCAATTATATTAATTTAATAATAGCACAAATGATACGCACGATATCAATGGAAATTAAGAGATTCCATAAATGTACACGATATTAAAATTATATACAGACATTATTATAAAACAATGTTTATCGATATAATTGCTCTAGAAACATCCTAATCACATTTGACTTAGTTGCCATGTTAATATGTCCTATGTCGACTCTATGTAACACAACTCGAGAATTGGTATTATTTCATCTTACGAGCTTTCGATCGAGAAACAATCTGCTACGCTACCAGTGGATTCTGTACTTTACCATCATGTATTTATGATTTGCATTATAGTTACAGGTGTATTTTTATTCGATTTCAAAGAGAAACTCTCTTTCATATGTATATGTTTACGAACGCGACAACAATATTAATCAGTATACTTATAACGTTACGCTGCTCAGTGAGCACCCTAGGTTGAAAGAAAGCGTTAAAGGATTATACATAATTTAATACCATAATAAATGTATTGATAAAGACAGACTAACTACGCAATATAAAGTTGCTAAATAAAAAGTCGTATCACATTTTATTGGTAAATGTAATTTATAATATATACACGCTATGTATTGTGATGTCTGCAGAATTTGATAAAATACTTACAGCCTTACCACAAATCACTTAAACAAAGTTTTAGGCACTGTTTAACAAGATTTTAAGAAAATCCTTACCACAAATCAGTTTTTGGCGCTAAAACACTCTTTTAAACAGTGTTTTAGTTAAACACCCTCCCCCCTATTTTATCTTGTGTATAACCTCAAAAAATTGACAGATTGACATTTGACAACTTGACTTTCGTTTCGCGGTAAATCAAATTCGTGCTTTCCTATAGAAATCTAAGATAGAAAATATTACGGATGATTGATTTCACAACAATTTATTTATTGATCACACAATTAATTTATTAAATCAACAAACCAACAAAACAAGTTCACTATTTTAGACATACTTTTGTAAAATCAAATTCCACTCAGCAACTCTATGACGGTTTGTGTTGGTATTCGTGTTTCTGTGTTTTACCACATCTTTCGAACTTTCTATAAGCTGTTTATGGATATCCTGAAATAAAATAAACAATTACAATGCTATCACGTTTCCAAACCCCACATACGGCGACTATGTGGTAGTTATCCATTTGATTTACCTTTTCGTTTTTTGTCCAAATATCCTAGCGATCTTTCTTTTTTTGATTCATGTTGAAAACAAATCAGTCAATACACAACAAAATACGACTTTTTACAAATGAATTGAAAACGCGCTCTTTCTTTACAAACTCCTGTAAAAAAGTCAAAACAAATCAGATTCTTCTCATTCTGCTGTCATCACAACTTTTTTTTAAAGATTTGGGTTTTGATACTATACAGCCATCATTTCAAGAAGCTTTTGTTCATTTACTCTGCATGTGTTGAATGCAACCTGCGTACTAGGAAATGTAATGAATGAACTGAGAGTGAATGAATGAATATTTGTATCTATAACTGGTGTTTAGCTAAACACTACCCAAAAACCTATTTGTGGTACAAAATGTTAAACACTGTTTTAAACCCTTTTTAAATTTAAAACAGTTTTTAACTAAACATGACTTAAAACCAGTTTTAACGGATGATTTGTAGTAAGACTGTTATAGTTTATACCAATATTCACACTTGAGGCGAGTTAACGTCGGTCAAGATGTACGAGCAATACCGCAATATACATAATACGATAACAATGGCAATATGAAAGCTAGCTAAAAGAATTTAGTTGAGCCTTAGATCTTTGGGAATCTGAATGTCTTAATATTATAATATATCGATAAACATCTACATGTTACCTTAATATTTTAATTGCAAATCTAACAAAACCTTTTAGAAAAATAAGTCGTCATTTTGGCTTTCACTTTATTCTATAATGGAATGGTCTCAAGAGTAACCATTGTATAAACATTTGTTGCAACTTGCTAACGTTATGCAGTGTGTTACGAACTGGTTCACGTCGTGACATGGTATTGGTGATGCGACTGCACGGATGGGATGAGGTGATGGTACAGTATACTCTTAATGTCGATGCACTTATTATATCTAGTCAAAGTGTGTGATAATACCAACTTGACTTCACTTCCTGGTTACTGAATGCCCGCATCTTTTATTGCGGGATTCTCTGGGTAGTACTTTTAACACGAACTGTCATCCATTGATTGGATCTCGAACACGTCACAAGTAATGGCACCGCTACTGAACAATATATCGCTTTTATAAAAATGATTTATTAAACTGATCCCTATCTATTAGTACATACTCTACGAAGTAAATTACCTATACAATAATGTAAAAAAATCTCAACATTAAAACGTTAAACAATCGAAACTGACAGACAGCAGATTATTGCTTATTATATCAAGTCATTCTAAATTACGATTACCGTCTTTACCGAAACATACGCAAATTGTTTACACAACGAACCGTAACATAATCTCGGAAGGCGTAACATTATTAATTATCACCTACATTTTATAGAGTTATTCGATCAATTAAAATTTAGTTTTTTTACTCGAATAGTTCGTTCAATTTGGGATAGCTTATGCTAGCGCTAGGTAAGAGCGACTGAGTAATACCAAGTATTGGCTACTTTACAACAACAACAGCCATCTATAGTGACAAACGTCAATGATCACTTCTTCCCTGTAGTCAGGAATAGCTTTACTGGACCAGATTCTTTTATACGGTAAACAAACTCACAAAATTAACTACTATAATATTTTCGAATACCGATTGCTGCGCATCACAAGAAAATTACATAATTACAAAATTAGTGTTTAGAATATAATGTATACATCAGTTTCTTCGATTTAAGAAAGTATTATTTGTGAAAAATAACTACACTTATCAACAAATTATATAAAATTACATTTTAGTTGAGTAGTAGTGATAAAAGATAGTAGGTGGTATATTAGTAATTACTATTTTGAAAGAAAATTTAGTCGTACAGAATAATATTTAAGTCGAGCAACTACTTTAAAATATCCAATGACTGCAGAAAATACTATTTTCAAGGTGTCCTATTTTACACAAGGAATATTGTTCCAAGTAAACATGATTTATTGTAACGTTGCACAGCATTGGAAGCACTTCTAAGATTTTTTACGTAAAGACCTGGAGGAGCGGTTGAAAGAACTAAGACTTTTATCAACGTGAACGTCCATCACCAATATAACACCTATATCCTCACATCAACAAACATTTTAGAAAACACATCTGTGATTTATACTTTAAGTGGCGATTGTTAACACACTTTGAGACTGCCGAAGTATGAAAATCAGTGGTAGTATCTCACTACTCGTCTAATACAAACGGAAAGCGAAAAGTTCGCTATGTACTTTTTATACTCCTCGTATTTTGCAAACACGCAAACAAAGGGAAGTCGTCGAACCGCTAAAACTACATAATTCAAAACGTGAAATTATTCAAAACAATCGTATTGTGACCATAAAATAGAATTCAATATGAAATAAATATCGTATTCAAATCGAATCTAGCTTAACGACTACGAAGCTAAAAGCTAGCAATATAAGAAAAAATCACAAGACTACAGAAACTCTACGTCGGATACGTCTCACATATCAAAACAATTCACTCGCAAATCTCACAGTTCACCGAGCTTCGAAGCGCATAATCTCCAACACAATAATCAGTATCACTAACCTTTCGCGAAGGTCAATTCAAAGAATGTATAGGTACGCTTAGAGTAGTTTTAACTTAACATAACGATTCGTAATAATAATAATGAATAATTGTACTCGGCATGAACTACGATACAAGAGTAAGGTGATCGTGGATCGGGTCGCGCTCGTGGCGGCGGAGCGCGAGTGCGGGTCGCGTCTGTCTACCGAGGCGGCTGTCACGCGCCGGCCGCCGCGCCCCGGCCGCTGCCGCGCGAGGGGCTAAGGCACAGCCGTCATGGTCTATGGAACCTGCAACACCACACACGGGGTAGCGACCATACTTGGCACAAACAGATCATATCTTGAGGAATCAATATAGAAAGAAAACTGGACGTGTACACGTCCAGTTTAATAAGTCTCCAAACTATTTGTCTTAAGTTTTATGCATAAGGGATAAAGAGCATTTTTGATTGTCAGCTCTACTTCAGATTACAAACTGACATTTGGGAAAATTATTACAACAAAAAATGCACAACATTATGCATAGATGAAAAACATTACATCTAGGCGTATATTTAAATTCTTACTGAATAAATCAGCCTTCACAATGAATGACGCTAAGATAGACGTGTGAAATGAATTTTGTCATAACGATGATCACACCACCATACTAACGGTGAAAGTAATGAAAAGTGTTAAGCGTTCAGTTTAACATAAGGTGTGACGAATCTCAACCGCGTCGAACTTGAATTGTTTTATAAGGAGTGAATGGCTCAACGACTAAACTGCTATGACCACTGACACGGAAAAGGAAATGCGTTGTCCGGTGTTGTCCGGTGTGCGTGGGCGCAATTCTGGGCATGCAAGAAACTAAAATGAAAGTGTATTTCTTTCTATATTAAATAAATGAAATCTGACAGACGACAACGATGCCTGTAGTCTTATTCAAGAGATTAGGTTAACTAGACACTAAACTACGCAAAAAAACTATTTTTTCTGATCATCTGACTGCCTTTTAGTTTGACGTTTCTAAATCATTGTAGTCTGTCTTTTCATTTTTTTAGAAGAGATAGGAACATAATCCTATTGTGGTAAAAATTGAACACCGAAGAATGGACTCCCGCGTCCACCCTCACTCCCCGCATTCGTCCCTTTCGTGTAAATAAAGTTCATTTTTGCACACTTGTTTCACTGCTCAGTGACAGGTCCATTCTCACAATAACCTTAGGTTATTCTTTAGCGTTAGTCAATTGCATGCCCATAATCCAGTCACGTTAATTCTGCATACCTTGTAAGGTGCTTGCTTTCTTCGTGCACGGCCATCTCCGAGCTCTTGAACTCGTTGAGCTCGCGCCGTATGGCCGCCTTGTCGCGCGGCGTCAACCGCGTCCACGGCTTGTCCGCGCGTCTGTCGTAGTCGTGCGCCTGGAATAGTAATAAATATAAATAATTAGTGAACTTAAAATTATATTTGAATCATGATAATACTTGTCATTTACCCAAAAGACGTCTGGAAAAGATCGCTTTTAGCTATAAGACTGCGTAAATGGTACACTTTCTGTAAAGGTATTTGTAACTTACCTCTTTGATGTGCAAAAGAGTTATCTATTTATATTACTCATATTAGAGAACTAGGACCTACAACGAAAAACGTTATCCGAACATTTTACGCTCATCGTTTTGCGGATCAGGAAATGAGAAGGAAATGCTTCGGATGCGAAAAACGATACTCATATAAACGGATTTCGTTTTTCGTAATAGGCCTCCTTACACTGTAACACGATGTATAACGAATCTAGTCGCCCATAACACTCATTATAGGAAGTGTGAAATAGACCTTGCGATTGAAAGAGAGGCTATATATCAAAGAACATACGAAGCCTTCTAGATTAGAGTAGAGTAGAGCCTCAACATACCTATTAAAGAAATAATTACTCTAAGTCCTCTTCCAGCACGAACATACCAATAATTTTTAGTTAGGTTAAGAAAAGTCAAAATTATTGAAAGTAATATTTACCTGTGTCACTTCGATGTAATCGCTGAACCTTATGATCTTCTTTTCCTTGAGTTCATCTACTGTGGGCCGAAAACTGAGTTTGCGTAACAAATACCTCTTCTTTTCTTCTTTCTGCTTCTTCTCTTCGGCGGGGGATTGACCTACAATTCAAAAATAATAACATGTTACATTTATTGCAATTACTAATCGGGCTAGGGATGGTCATGAAGAAAAAGTATCGATATTTTTTTCGATATAATATATCGTAATGTAATATCGATAGTTTGCGATATATCGAACAAATATATCGATATTTTTAAAATATCGATATATTCGTACTTACTTGTATTTAACTTGTCTATAATATTAAATAGGGATCAGGTTAATTATGAGTAAAAATACTTTAGAGAGAAGAAACAAATCAACTTTATTCACAAAATCATAAGAAAAGAAAACAAAGGCCATACGACCCAAAAGTCATGTTTAGCATACCAATATGAAAGATTTATAAATCCCAGTACTTTTTCTCTAAACCTTGCAAAAACTAAATTTTATTTACCCTTTTGGCTTGTAATCTGGTTCTTTGCTGTGTAAGAACCTGTGCGGCTTTTGAGAAGTGTCGTTCAGATGGAACTGAGCTAGCCACCATAGTTAAATATTTAAATGCTACATTGTATAACGTTGGGAACTGTATTTTATAGTCTGCCCACACTTCTAATGGGTTTTCGTTAAATCTACTGACTGGATTTTGTAGATTTAAAGGAATAAGTCTTAGAGAATTTAAGTAGATATAAAGAAAAAATTGAATGTGACAAGATAATATCGTATTGACGATATTTTATATATCGGATAAAATATATCGATATGACATTCGATACTTAAGATTCGATAGTATCGGATTGATTCGATATATTGCGTACATGTATCGATATTTTTTGAAATATCGATATATATCGCCCACTACTAAATCGGGCGAAAACAGAAATTAATAATCAACAAGTACGTGCCAGATTTCGATGCACAATAGTTTTTGTCAGTATATTATGTCTTGGTATTAATCCAATGCGATTAATTTTTAAGTTTGCATGGCGAGTGAATAAACTTTTGTGCATCGATTTTTGGCTTTTGCCACAATAATAGTGGAAAACGAGATGCAATGTTTCCCTTGAAAACTAGTATTTCAGACATTAAAGATACTTTAAAAGGAGAAGCCAACGCAGTGAGAGCTTAATCTACTCGTACATACTTTTTAATATGTTCCTCTCGACCAATTCCTCGGCGGTGGGCCGCATCGACAGCCGGCGAATCAGTCTCGCGCCGATCGCCTCCCACGACTCCTGCCGCTCACACTCGCTCTGCACCACCAGGATGTTCCTGCAACAACACACAACTCACTACTACACTCACTCACTCCTCACTCTGACGTAACTCTTCCCGCGCGATGATACAACACCACTAACAATATTTCGGTTCACGCGCGCTGCCAACCGACATAAAATTTGCCAAACGCTCCCACGATGCTGAAAACGCTTTAATAATGCGCGATTAATACTATCTTTTGGCTTTAACCCAACTCGCGTAATAAAGGCTCGGACCTAATTAATAAGAACGATCGTTCATCACCAGAGAAAGCGTTCTCTAGTTTACAACTTTAGTGATGGCACACTACATCCTCCGCCCACGAGTAAACAACGAGAAGTTGCGCGATCTGAAAACGAGCTTTTTCGCGAATACTCAATGTCGATAATTATAAACACAAAACAATGCCAGTGCCAAGAACGAGCTCTCGGAACCAGGAAGCCCGGCGTGTCGATAACAATGACTTTGCCCGCCGATGCAAACAAAAATAACACTCCCAGGCGTATTGTCGTCAGGCGAAATTCTGCGCGAAAACGCGTTACTTTTTTACTGAAGCGTTTATTGTAATCAAAAAAGTAAACAAACAGACGTACCGTAAGAACTTCATAGTTGATATTATGAGATGTAATAAACAATGAGTCTGTCCCACTCAACGATGAGATGGTTGCGTAGGCACAGGTGGGAGCGAGTTGAAACGCTCGCTGAATCCGTGCACTGATGACACTATCTGACTCACTCAATTGCTAATGTATCGGCTACTTTTATTCTAGGTCATTCTCTGAATAATTTTGGCATTCTCAATATCACTTAATAATCGTATTACCGTAACAATTTATCTTATAGCGGCGCTGACCTTAATGGGTGACAATTTTTTGACGGACTATAATAATATATGTGGCTAGTGGTCGACTCAACTCTCAAAACATCATAATTTTCCATTAGATAAACCTTTATATTTTATTGTTTCAGTCAAAATTTATTTTCGATTTTCGATCATTATTCTGTAACACTTACTGCATTGTTTGCTAATGTAATAGAGCAGCGTTAATGGCAACATAAATATATTTAATTGCATTGTTGATTTGAAGCTAATTTTGTTTGGTATCTCCACATTCTTTAGATGTGATATTAACACTAGAAACAAATTTAAGCAGAATTGTAACAAAGTAATTGTTTCAAGACATTTAATGATTGTTAAATTTTTAGGTGTCAATCTTTTCACATGATTGTATTGTGTGTTCTGCTCAGCAGTAGAATATTACCAAATTTACATACAAGTAATAAGTCAATGCTGATGTTGAACCGGCATCAGGAATGGGCTAATAGCTTGAGGTACTTATGAACGTGGAAGTAGCTGTGCGCAAGCGCCATAGGCAGTTGGTGGTAGATATCACCGTTCGTCTGAGTCAACTGACTGCTGATCAATTCTTTTGACGAATGACGGCACGCGTAGTACTCGGGCCGGTCGGCCTCGGCAGCTGTAGCTCACTGCCTACTGACCTGTTGATGAGCTCCTGCCGGTCGGGGCGCAGCGCCAGCTTGATGTTGAGGCTCTCCTTGCGCGCGAGCTTGGCGGCGACGCGCTCCGACTCGGACGCGTAGTCTTCGCGGTACTCGGGCTGGTCGCCCCACGGTCGCGCGTTCTCTTTGTTCTCGAGCGCGTTGCCCACGCGCACGGGACGCGTGCTGGTAAGAAAAATATTATTAAGTTTCTTTTCTGTTTCAAAATTACGTCTACGATTCAAAACAAATAAAAGTCAAATCAATTTATAATAACTCATTTTCATATAGTTACTTTTTATTCGTATTTGGCTTTTTTTATTGATCACATCTCACCTAGTGTAGACTTGATCCAATTATGCGATATGTGAAATAGGTTACATAAACTAAATAAATATTATACGTAGCAGTATAAAGCACTTCATAACGACAAATACCTACTTGTTACAGGCAAATGACATTTGCAAGTAATAGTTATAACTTATAACTAACATCGATTAAAAACTAACAAAGAGTTTTTGTTTATTCCTTTAATAAAAAGCTAAACATAAAAACACTAATAAAGAAAGTGATAACCAGGAAAGTAAAAAAATATGAGAGGCAGAATTTCAATTCTGGAGTCATCAAAGGTAGAAAGAAAACATTCAATGAAAATAAATTGAACATGTACATGCAACACATAACAACGAGATATCGAGGTAAATTATTATTCATAGATGCTCAAGATACATTCATTCAGAGTATTAAATGATTTATGATTTTCGAGGTAATTAGATAACATAGGTTTGAACATTAGATGCGTGTCTGTAAATATTTTAAAACCATTTTATCGCTTTTATAACGGTGTAAATTGTGTAAGCGTCACAACACTCAGTGAGTTAGTCGGTGTTCGCATCTATGCGTACGGGTGATCGGAACGTTAGAGAACACATTGAACAGTTAGAAAATATTCAAGACAGGATGATAGACGAAAGCGTGCGATGCACGATGCATGGTCTAAAGGCGAAGCGGGCCGTCGGGAGGCCTCTGGGCGTATGGCGTGATTCGACAACACTGGCGAAACGTCTGACTATTACCATATGCGAATCCTCGGCTTAGGCGGCGGCCGCCTGCGTTCCACGTTATGGAAATAAACGAATTACTTCACAAATATGCCCAATACCAATACACAACACTAGTCGATTACATGAAAAAAGTTATGGTGTATTCACAATCAAACTAAATGCCTTCGTTATAAGCTAACGTGATTAATATATTTTAAATCGAAGGTTATCCAATTTACAAAGTTAACTAGCATGGAAGCCTACGAATGAGAGTTTATTGTATTAAAGAGATATCTCAACTGTACAGGTCAGTTTGTGAATTGGGCTTTTAACGGATGTACGGTTGCGGACATCGCCACCTTACCATTTTAAATCGAACCTCTCTTGCATGTGCCGTGTGTACGGCACTAAATCGTGCGTCATTTCTGTTGTAATTGTATCTCTTGCAACTCTATCTTGACACCGCCACCTAAACAGTGTCTTAAACTGGTAAAGGCATAAATAGCTTGAATCACACATCTTCTGTTTGCACGTCAAGTGATTTTCATTCGAAAATGGTAAGGCGATAGAGTCCTCGACCGTGTGTTTATGCTAGTTATAGCGTGACTCACTTGAAGCTAGCGTGGTGATGGTCTTGCCTCGGCGCGAGCGGCGTGGCGAGGGGCGTGGCTGCGGGCGACGCGGAGGGCGCGGGCCGTTTCTTCAACGCCGACTTGAGCGGCACGGCGTTGAAGATTGGCTCCTTGGGTGGGATCTCCTCTACTCGGTTGGTGTCGGCGCCTATGTTTAGGGGCTCGACGTCATCGTCCTCTTGGTCGTCCTCCTCTTCGGCTGGGAAAAAGGTAAAGCGTGAACTTTTTGCAACTATTTATGAAGCAATGAACTACTACTTATTAAAAAAAAACATGCGATCCAGTACTTTGTATAGAAAGTAAACGCAAATCAACGATATACAAGCAACTGTGAGTAAGAAAATATTTTCAATCAAACTTATATTACACAGTAGAATTAAAACACCGTTGATAGCTGCATTGAAAAGGAACTGACTAAACTAATCTGTAAGTCAACGCTTGTGTAGTTTAAAGGATGTCGTTAAAGTTACGATACGCTTCCAGTAAATGACACCTTATAACGGTAATCGCTGTACCAGATTAATAAACTATAGTTCATATCCGCACTTGTGCTTTGGGTACGCAATCCCGCATAAATTAGAAATAAGCTGTTTGATCTGACCGGTTACAATCTAAATTCAACGAATTATAAGTACTACTACTGGTTCGAATTGAATAATTCTTTTTGTGTTGGATAGTCCAGTTATCGAGGAAGGCTATAGGCTATATAACATCACGCTACGACCAATAGGAGCAAAGATATAGTGGTAAATGTGTAAAAAACGGGAGAAAGAAGTCACTATTCCACGCGGACGAAGTCGCAGGCAAAAGCTAGTAATATCTAAGTGTCGTTAGTGTGATATAGTGGTGTGCCGAATTGGCTATTTCATGGAATTGAAATTCTTTATAGAGATTATTCCGACCAAAGTTTTGATTTGAATCTTGTTTTAAACAATATTCGAGTGTTAGTCGGACCTTATTTGGATTTTTGTAACGAATTTCCAAAATATGTATTTCAAAATAAACAAAAGATGACTTGACACATCACTAGTGTGATATTGTTTATCAATACTATCCATAAACCCATGGTAACATAACAATCGTCATGTACTTTTAAATATCGTAAGAAGCTTTGCATTTGTACATTATCTTACCTGAGGCAGCTTTTATATTATTATAATAAAAGTAAAAAGTAGCTGTACCGAAATTTTGGAAACTAGGAATTTATTCGTAAGTCGGAAATATTTTAGTATAAAAAATACGCACGAAGCCATGTGACGCATCAGCTCGATCGCTTCAATTCGAAAGGTGAGATGTAGACGCCTGTTTCCTATTAAAAATCTACTTACAGTCAGAGAGAGGATGTTGGATGATGGCGTGTTGGTGGTGATGGTGCTGATGCTGCTGATGCTGGTGGTGCCTCGTGGGGCTGGGGGAGCTGAACATCGGCGGCGGCGGGATGGGCCCAATCTCGGACAGCGCGATCGGCGGCTCCGGCAACTCCGAGAGCACTAGCGGCTCGTCCCCGCCGTCGCCGCCGCCGCCGCCGCCCCTATCGGCGCCCGAGGAGCCGTACCCACCTACTGGAAACACAATCGGTTGTGGATAAGACTTATGGATAAGCATGCTATAATTTAATCATGGCTGCCATGACGAAACAGCCGAGTGGAAACCAATTTGGTCATACTACGTGTTCAAGATACTCGTAGTTTTCTTACTACATTTATTATATTCTTACATGTACTCGTATGTACTTTGATGTGATGACGACAACCAAATAATGAATTTTTCTTTCTTTCTTTGTCCTAATGCAAAGAAGAATCTAATGAATGGCACTTTGATATTATGCTCTAAATAGTTCTGAGTTCATTTAGCGAGTAGATTTGGAAATCATCTAACTGTGACTAATAATAAACAGGTAGCTTTAAAAAGGAAAATCACCTTTACGTAGAAACAATTATAGGTTTAAAACCTAACCCTAATACACGTAACCATAAAATATGTTTATCTTGTTCAACAATAATAGACTTACATGACAAAAAGGGAAAACCCAGTGACAAATATTTAAATGTCGAAAACGATGAATTAGATCATTCATCTCAAATCAATCAGCAATTCATTGACTCGTATTTTTTTTGTATAATAGGAAAATAAAGAAACGATTATCTTATTGTTCGGTCAAAAACATCTCCGAGGCGTGGGGGGAGTTAAGAATAAGGACGAAGATAATTTCGTGAATCACCTGTCGTTAATTATTATGAAGGTAAGATAAATCTTGTTCCCGAAAAGTTTAAGCCTTTGCAAAATATTTAATGTTATAAGAACCCTTTTGTAATTAACCGAACTTCAAGAGAATAACAAAGAGTAATTTGAACAGCGTCGAACCCAGCGGGTAGTAATTAATGTCTGCAAAGTAAAAATAGAGTTGTTTGAGCTTTTGCGTCTATCATATGATTGATTGATCGGTACTTACCAACGTCTCCTTGATAGCATACCCGCCGCGGAAGCTTTCCAGCTGTCAAGGAGTTGGGTCGTTCGGGCCTCATCAGCTCGCCACCATTTTCCAATTTGTCTTTCTTTGGTTCTGTAAACAAACAAAATTACACTTTTATAACAGATCATCTACAAATATAAATTAAATATAAAAATAAATATGCGCCAAACAACACACCAATTGTCTGGTTTCGTGGTAAGGAATTATCATCCTTGTGTTACGAAGTACCAGACAACGATTATGACGGGGGAGTCTCCCATAAATACTTAAATACGTATCACATCCATGACTTAGGTACAAATGTTCGTGCTCATCACACAAACACTTGCCCCTTGCGGGATTCGAACCCGCGACGGCCTGCGTAATAGTCAGGAGCGCTAACCAATACACCAAACGCGTCGTCAATATATATGTGATAAAAGAGCGCTCTCATACCGTCTCATACATACATAGCTAATGAATGAAAAGGTTATCCGTACATTTCCCTCGGTTACGCGTACGTTCGTTAATTAATTAACGAGATTCGAATGCTTAATGGCGATGAATCGTAAATGTTTGGAAGGTGTATTTGTTTTATTCGTCGGTAGCGGGCGAGGATGCGTCAATAAGACTCCATGGGCGGCCAAGGCCAACAGCTGGACGGTGAATGGAGGCGCGTGCCACGGCGTCACTCTATCGTCTATTATTAGCATTCCTACGGTACTACCGCTGTATACTAGGTGTTATGTCGACGACATTTGAAATGCTGATGGTGTAGCCCGAAACTTCTCAAGCAGCTGAGTCGAGTTTCAAAGCAACTACCTAACAACACATTCACCAACTTGGTAACCTAACCGTAGCCTACGACCTCGTCGCCATCTCTAACGAACCTTGAAGATAGGTCAACGTCATTAAGACGAAATACAATTGGGTATTATTCACAAACATCAGATTCATTATGTTGCGTCATGTATGACAAATTATGATTGTTCTTTACGGTTAAAATAAATTGAGGCATATGTTGAAGATGATTCTAGCCCAGTAAGCGATTGTTCACTGATTCAGTCACATTGAATGTCAATTAAGTAATTTAGGTCAGTATGATTAAATTATTAAGCTTCTTGCAATTGTTAATAGCTATCCAATTTAAATAAAAATCAACTTCAATATGCTTTACAAAGTATAGTAAACTTTGTTGGCCCAAAACCAAGAAGTGACTGTCATAATAACACTTGAAAACAACGGCAACCCCAAAAGTGAACTTTTACCAGTAGAGTCGAAACGAATGCAATACTGTAAACTCGATCGTGTGTACGAAGTTCAGCCCAAATGGATCAATCACGTATATCAGCGTGCTCATATGAAGCAATATTCATGCGGCACCTGGCGGCGCCAGTACCGCTGCTTTCATGACCCACTAAGCCTTCATTGCTCAAATAAAATTTCAACATAAACTGCTTGGGGTTAGGCACATTTGACAAATTGCACTTCTCCGTCGCAAATAATACATTCCGACATTTCTGCGAAAACTTAAGTACAAAAATCTTCATAAAAAATATCAGTGAATGAGTAGGCATTATTTTATAGCCGCAACAACTGTAAACGTCACTAAATGTGAACTTAAGGAGTCCCTTCGTGGGAAACGTTTACAAAGCATATAAAAGTAATAGACTATCACAAAGGCAATATCAATTCCAATATCCAGTGAAGTGCTTACTCAATATGTGAGTTCAAAGAGCGAGTGCGGGTGGCTTGTTGAGGTAATCATGATCGTAATTGCTACAATATTTCGGTGGTATCGGGTAGTGAATGTTTGTTCAACAGGCGGCCATGCGCGAGCGCTCTGGAGCCCCGATCGATAGAGCCACCCTTGGCCGATCCTCCCTCGCCCGAGACGGCCACGCTGCAGCGTTATGTAACGCCATCTCCCGAACCCGACACGTGATATCGGAACTGGCCTCGCACTTCTCAAGGACGATGTTCCTCCACCATTAATCAATCGAAAAGGGCCTTGAAATAAGGACGTTTTATGCATCGTTCTGGAACAAATTTTGTTCTACGGTTGTTATTCGGTTCGTAATGGAAGACATTTCCAAACAAAGATTATATCATTTCGTTGGCAACGCTCCGGAAATCTGACGCTAAGAATCTCTAATCGAAATTTTCTACGTTACGTCGGTCGTCACGGATGATGAGAAGGCCGTGTCGTAGAAATGCGATGATGTAATTAGTGAGTTATTCCAATAGCGCGAAGGATGGACCAGTAATAGCACACGCAATGTCAAGAGTACGAGAGATGGACGCACGTGTGCTATGTGCTTGTGCACGCTCGCCCATGCTCCAGTGATGTCGCGTAAAATGCCAACAGCACGACCACGGGCTCGTTAAAAATACATTTAGCACTACAGAAGAGAAAACATTTACACTGACGCGTTAGGCATTTGGCCTGTTTACGCCTGTTTAACGAATACTTTTAATACAGTGTTTTGGAGCTTTTCACTCGCCCACAAAAACAAAATTACTGTCGACATTCTTGCCGCAAAGTTATTGCTCTCCTAAGAGAATGTTTCAACCGCATTCTAAAAGCGATATGGTTGTTTAGTGTGTATAACTTCAAAGGACGTCGCGGTCATTTTATGTGACGACTTTAATTTTCATTTACGATTGATCTTGCTCGTTTAGCTTGTAGTTTACATCTTAATCACCAGCACTGACAGAGGTGGAGAATAAGTAAACCGTCATAAGTCTATTCTTTCTACCAACCGTTTTGTAATAAAAATGGGTGGGTATTGTTTTGTGTTTCAATAGAGCCAGCGTAATTAAAAGCGCTAAGGCTTTTATTATAGTATTCTAGGCAGTTAGGCAGCAAACTTTGTGAAAACCACAATGTCACAGTATTGTTAAAATTAAAACGGTTAGAAAACGTATGTACATTCTACCAGTAAAGAATAGGAGACGTAAAGAGGCCAATAAAATTAGTGAAACCAATATAAAGTGGAACGCTGAGTAACGGCTCGCGCGGAATTCGCGTTACAGAAAACGTAGAAAAATCAAGAGACAGTGACGAGTGCCTCGTAGGCGGACGATGACGGGAGCTGTAATAATGGTTTTCGAGTATAACAAAATTTAACAGACAAGGAAACCTGACACATATTTATCATATTTTTTTAATTGACATGTCAATTTTCAAATACCTACCTAAGTAGGTACATAAAAATGAGAACGAGGAAGGTATTGTTTCACAATCTTCATATTGCCATGGTTAATCCAATAGATCTCAATCTTATTACGCAAAAATAGTAGGATCGATATGTGGTTATAGTAAGCTATAAATACGCATATTTCATGTATTCAGCGCGGTATGCTGTAGCCGCCGATGAAAATAAATTGCGATACTTTAAAACTCATATCTTCTAATTTCATACTCCAATATACTACAGAGTGACGTAAATACATTCATTTAAATAACCATTTGCTTTATTATCAAGTTTTTTTTATTAACTTTGCGGCATATTACCCTGATTCGAGGTTTATAATGGGTCTTCATTTTACTTCATTCATAAATCAATAAAAAATATTAATTTGATGGTGATTT
>OY757257.1:6272709-6317826 GCA_963584085.1 Pyrausta aurata
AAAAGCAATTTCGGTGAAAGTTATACGCGACTCAGTTTGCTAGTAAAAGCTAATTTACTTATGCGACTACAACTTAAATAAAGCATTAAATCATAAGGTAATAGAGGCGCTTTTGAGAAGCTATTTTCTTTTCATAATGGTACTAATGGTGCAAGTATAAAAGGTGTCAGTGCCCTTACAATGGCACAAAGATACGCTAAAGTATATTTGTATGGGACGATGCAATCATTAGTACAAGTAATATTCATAAAGGATGATGGCAATAAATACTTATCGAACATTTGTGTCAGCACATTACAGTAAATATAAAAGGAAATATCCGATTTTGGTACCAACAACTTGTTGTTTGTTCTTGTATGATATGAAATTATGAAAGGCCATTTAGCTTCTAATCTTCGTATATGGAAACTAGAAATAATAGTGACTTCATAAAAATGGTTTTGGACTAGATATATACCGCACATTTTAAGATTTTGACGTAGACATTTTCAAAAGTTGGAATATGTACTGTTAATTATATGTCAGTTATAGTATAATACTAAGATCAGATAGACAGAGAAAAAACCGGTTAAGTGCGTGTCGGACCCGTGCACTGAGGGTTCCGTGCCACCCTTAACTGAATTCAGGGTCCACTTACTTTCACTTAACGAAAACATCACAATATATTGCGACAGCAAAAATAACTTTGTTTTTCATAGTGTTTGTATGAAAGACAAAGTTATATTTGCGGTTGATAAAAATGTGCAATATCTCAAAAACTACTGGTTCGATCTCCTTCAAACCAATTTTCGTTGCAAGTTTTTGTTGAGATCTACATCATATATTTTTTTCAAAATTTTCACTTTCTTTGTTCAAAAGTTAGAGGGGGGGGGGGACGCCCATTTTACCACTTTGGAAGCGTCTATATCTCAAACCTTACACTTTTAGAAAAAATGGTTTTAGAAACCTCAACATCATTTTAAAAGACCTATCCATAGACACCTCACACGCATAGGTTTGAGTAAAAAAAAAATTTTAGGTTTTAGTTTCATGTATGGGAGCCCCCCCCTTAAATATTATTTTTCTTATTTTTTGTATCTGAATCGGAAAGCGGTGAACAAAATACACCTACCTACCAAGTTTCAGCTATGTGATGCTTATAGTTTCAGAATAAAGTGGCTGTGACATACGGACGGACAGACAGACAGACAGACAGACAGACAGACAGACAGACAGACAGACAGACAGACAGACAGACAGACAGACAGACAGACAGACTTGACGAAACTATAAGGGTTCCGTTTTTTGCCATTCGGCTACGGAACCCTAAAAAGTAATTCGACGGAGAAAATACGAAGTCTAAACATGGTAAAGGAAAATAATGAAAACAATTGAAAGTAGAAGATCAAAACAATAATAGAGCGAGGAAGGAAGCATGAATTAAAGCAAAACTTATACTGTCGCGTCGTATCAAGAGGTGAGGAGAATAGCGGAAAAGCGTTAAAATGAAAAATACACCGATGAATGCTTGTAGGTCAACTAACTGAATATTTATTGATTTATTAATATTGAAATTCATTGTTGAATACGAATCAGGTCAATCAAAATAATTCTTAAATGGGGCGCTCTATTTTAAAATTACTTATGCGTTTGTAATGCTTTGTAAATGCTGTCATGCAAGTTTCGCGTATTAAGCCTAGTTGCATTTAAAACTAAGTTAAGACGGCCGCGAGTTCATGATTAACTAAATGGTGCATAACCGAACGTTTGGTCATTCGTCAGTTGTCTAGACCAGCGGATTGTATGATTGCATAGTAAACGATTGGCAAGCCACGGGGGTCAACGCTCGCGTCCGCGCGTCCTGCCAGGATGCGGCTAATTCCCGGCACGCGCCGCTTCTTCTAAGGACAAGGTCCCAAAGTCAGCGGACCGAGTATGCTATCTTAGTGTCATTTTCTACTAAAACTGGTAGTTTTGAGCCCCCTTTTAGTGGTAAAATATCGTTTTACTGACTCACTGATTCAGTTTCAATGAGCAGTTTTCTCCCATCGTTTTACAGTTCTCACTAGATGGCGTTAGGGTCACTTTAGGAAGATTTTTTTTCACGTTGGCGGAAAACCATAGACAAAGAAAAAAAGTGCATAAGTAATTTTTTTAAAATGCGTTAATGACCTATGGATTAACTAAGGTACTTATTTTTTTGGCATTATTATGTCCCTTTGGTACTAAAGATTCACTTTATAAATTGTTTTACTGTTTATTATTTACGGCGGCGAAAAGCAATTACCCTCTTTTATAAACCTTAAATAAAGTTTAAAAATTTAGTTCCTAAAGTGACGCTAGCGCCATCTGTCGACGCTATAAACATCTCATGACAAGAAAACGGCTCATTCCTGAAATACGCGTATTTAACCACTTAACCTTAATTATGTTTCATATTTTCGATAATTTCGGTGATAGTATTTTTAGTAATTAAAACTGAATGCTTCTTAAAAAACGTTTACAACAAAGAGGGGGTCGAAACTATTAATTTTAGTGCAAAATTACACTTAACACTTCAGTGGACAGCGAACGCCTAAAGGCGTGATAAGTTAACTACAATTTCTATTGTCTAGATAACTGTCCACTATAGTGTTAAGTTGGCAACCCTGGTGCCGCTGCTGCCACCGCTCCGCTCACCGCTGACTTTTAGACTTCTGGCTAACACTGGTGCTGGCCACAACAGTTGCTTTTTAATCATAATCACTTACAAATTCATACCAAACTCGTTAACCGACATAATTATCAGACTTTTTAAATCTAATTATCATTTAAGAGATTCATACCGTTATTATAACAGAAGATGCTAAAAGTAAGATTAATTATTTTATTGTATTACAACGTTTTAAAACAATATAAAGTTGAAAGAAGAAACAAGAGATAAGCCTCTTTAGGATATGAAGAAAATGGTTTCACTTTCACATCACAAAACTTATTACGAATCACTGACCAAAGTGTACATCAAAGCTGTAGATGTATGTAAATTAGTTGTCTGATATACTGAAGACAGGTTGTATTTATTTACGACTTAGATACAATGCAGATAAATGGAGTGCGAGTCGGAACTACAAGTTGTTTATTCTGCGGAAGAATATTCTAATTAATTCGCTGCGATAATTACTGAGAACAAGTACGCCTCTCTTTGCAATATTTTTTAACTGTAACTGCATGCCTACTACGAAAATTTTGGAATGCGATCCTTAATTCAAAATGCTTCGGATCTGCAAAACGATAATCGAATTGACAGATTTCAGTTTTCGTAGTAGGCCGCCTAGTATAGTGTGCTACAACGCCTACAACTGTGCAAAATGTTTAACTACGTTGAAGAAACATCTACCATCTACCTACTACACAATAGACTCTTCGTTGGTGAAATTACACCACTCATTATAATATTTAACATGCATTTATGACTTGTTAACACGATTCCAGTGCCGGACCAATGCATACCGTCAGTTGAGCGCTTTGTTTTAGATTCCTCATAAGAATTTTTTGATCAAAAGCAATGGAATGAAATAGGTATAATTTAATAATAATAATAATATAATTTAATGTAATTAATTCAAATGTAAACGAAAGTGATTAATATTATGTAATTGTTAGAATATTTGAATATTTGCATGCTATTTTTTAATGGCTAAATGGGCCGAACATAATATGTATTTGTAAACCTGTGTACCCCACTTAAAAGCAAATAAATGATTCTGATTCTGATTCTGATTCTGATTCCTCAGCCTTTACGGCAAACTGAAGTCCAACTGACTTACTGTTGATTCTGATTCTTGTACACAAAATTAAGTAAATGGTATCGCTCATTAAATTGCATCCAGTTATCGTAAGCCAGATATTATACTGACATATGAAATTCAAAGTGGTATTGGCTTATGGATTGCTTAAGCATGATAGATGGCAATTCAAAGTAGGTGGACCAAACCAGGTGAACGAGTAAGCTTTAAAAAATCAAGCATTTCAAGTGCTTTATTTTCAATATTTGTGCTTTCTGGCGGAGAGATAGGGTTTCCTAATCGAGCTAATGCCGTACGTTTGTAAAAACGCAGCGTTCAGCAAACCTCGAACATCTCACTTATTGCTGTATGAAGTTAGCTGCAGAGTTTTTACTTAGTGCGTAAGGTATGACAGTAAGAGTTCACTACATAACTTATTGCTATCCCTCTACACGCTGGTACTTACGTGCGTCGTCGTTAAACAGGCAATTAGATTCAATATGTTCATTTATTTTCGACGTTAGGTGGAGTTATTAATGTGAAAGTGATCCCATCTGGTTCAATGCCAAGTTAAATGTAAACCTTTTCCCCTCGATGGAAAAAGATCACATACCTATGACACTATTGTACTGAGCCACGGTCGCTACCAGCACGGGGTTCTGGTAACTCAGTACAAGCTCTCGCTGCCCGCTAACTATGTAAACAAAAGGCGGCACATACCTATGACATTATTGTTCTGGTGCTGCTGCTGCGCGGCGGCCGCTACAGCCGCTGCCAGCACTGCGTTCTGATGCGCAAGCTGCGACGCAAGTTGCGCTTGCAGCGCTGCGTGCATGTTCGCGAGCCCGCGGTCTGGTCCACTGTTCGCTCCGCCACTCGGCTCGTTGCGGTCATCGCTGCCGTAAGGTGGCGACTCATCTTCGTCTGTATGAATACAATAAGAGTTAGAACATAGGAAACATAAATTTACTTGGTAAAGGCACAGGATGTATATTTTGATAACTAAACCTGTCGCTAACGTCCTCACTATATGCCTCTACAATACATGCCTATTTTTGCGTCCGAAGCTACGTATAAAAAGTTTCGTAGTAGAAATCTTAATGCGATTTCTTGGTGCGGCTCGTAACCATAACACTTTAATTGTCTTGATTAGCTTTTAAATTTTCAGGTCATACAGAAAGAGTGACAGATAAGCAGGGCAGTTCAAAAGCATGACAGCTATTAGTAAGACATCACAGACAACATCACAGACACATAACATCACTTCATAGCTACAGCTAGCACAAGGAAGAAAATTTCTTACCACGATACCAGACAATTGGTGTGTTGTCTGGCGCATATTTATAATTTATTTATAGCTGTTTTTGACAAGCGTTTCTTTGTTTTCTTCTTGTTTGTAAATGATGTGTTTATTTTAGACATAAATGCGATTTATGTCCGATCTGCGGTTGTGATGTTAATAAATTATTTCCTTCCTTTCAAAATGATGAACAATTCTGCTTCTGTTTGCCGCTTTCATGACGAAAAGGGTCAAATTAAAACCGATATACCTGGGATTTCAGTGGCTCCACATTCATTTGGTTTAGCAGCCCCAGAGAGGCATGGGTTAGATTAATTAAGGGTTAATTAGATAACAGTGATACCCTGACATATCAACGATAACAGAGCAAACACCCTTTCACGCATGACTGATTTTTTGACCGAGATATTACATGTTTGGTCACTTGTTTTCCCCAAGTCAGCCCAGCCATTTACGTAAGGAACAAACAGCGAACAAGGATATTTATTATATATTTCTAGATGTTAAGTTCAGCTGCACCTCAATAATATAAGACAGCTTACAGTATAGCTGAACAAAAAGGTTGAACGGTATGCTTACAAAAATGAAATGAAGACTAGACGTGCGTGCAAAGGCGACACAAAACATTTAGCGTGCTGACTTTTCGCTTATTGCGGTCAAAAAAACGGTGAAGATAGCATGTATCATAATAACACAGTGACACGATAGACGATACAGTATAATCTAATCACCCGGCACATTTATTATTAGATGTGTGTTTCATTATAATACCTCACAAAAATCGTTAATTAACATTTTTACTGCCATATTGATCTCGAAAAATGTCTTTCATCCATCAGTTGGTATAAAAAAATACATTAAAAAATCAGAAATATTGAAAAGTTTTTTGAAATATTCCAATTCATTGATAAGATATTGATATTATCTTGGACACTGGGAAAGTCATTGATTCTTAAATATATCTGAACCTGACATTGAAAATTCCTTTTAGGCGATAAATCAGAGCGTATACTATCCCTCCTCTACATAATATCCTTATTAACACGTATTACATTGATAATTGTGTTATCATCACATTATCTTTCCTATTACGTGTTTTAAAATATGCGTAGTATAAATGAAGAAGTATATTTTTGGGCCTGGATTGGTTATTCTGATTAAATTTGTGTCGTAATCTCGGCCCTATATTTGATGGAAAATACTTTCGGCGTCTGAAAGTGGGTTTCAGACGCAGAGTAGGATAGTTTTCTACTGAAAATCCTCCCTTAAAGAGAAAGCTTGTACGGAAGATCCGATATTTGCGGGGGACATAGCGGCATGAAACCAATAGTGTATGTATTGTATTCATCATCAGGGTGAAATGTTGGCCACCTATGGCTCCATCAACCTTTTTTTATACTTGTTTATGCTTTTATCCTTTTTTCTGATCATGTATAAGTATTATGATAAATGATTTTGTCTCATCATACCTTTTCATTTATGATTGTCAAAAAGGAAAATAGAGTAAAGTTATTTTAAAAGTCCAGACTTTCCTTTTAGGTAATCAATATTTCCTTTAAGAGCTAGGTTCTTGTCGACGGAGTGTTATATTGTGATAAATAAAACTAATTACCAGCTTCAGCCACGGGCGTCACGGGGCTCTCGGGCATGAGGATGCCTTTCTGCACTAACTCATCTCTATTCGCTCGGACGGATATCTTCCTTTCTAACGCTGCGAACAGAAAACGGTTTTATGTTACTTCATAATTATTCACAATAAAATACAAAAAATAAACATTAAATGAATAAAAAAAAAGTTGATCTAACAGTAATTTTTTATTCTTAAAAGATGAAATAAGAAACCAAAAATTGCGCACGGGCGGGACTCGAACCAGCATCTTTCTGGCTATGCGTAAGAATATAAATATAACACTGTTAGTGTTTAATACAATTTAAGTCATTTTTTATTGTTTAGTAGTTCAATAAATGTGGATAGATCTCTTAAGATCCACTTTAAAGTCTTAACATACGTAAGCGATTCGTGCTGTCTTATCATAAAATTATAATTGATAGGAATAGTTTTAACCCACTTCTGCCTTATCTATTAAAGAACTGACAAGAGAGGAAATTCTCTACAATAGTATATAGGTATATGTTCAACATTAAATAATAGTGATAACGTAAAGCTATTGTATATCATATACTTACTTCTAGAAGCAGCCTCAAACTTCTCCGATTTCTTTTTCCGTTTCCACTTCCACGGTTTGAAGAGTCTGCCGAAAGCGGAGAACTTGGATTTGGTCCGCTCGACCGGCGGCGTGCGCGCACCGGAGCCGAGGCTGTTCGTGCGCACCGTCGCCGACCCATTCTGCTTCTTATTCGCTGCAAACAAACAACACAAAACATCAATTTACACTTTAAATACACTTGCGTAGTTATTTTAGATGCAGTATTTTTTTAAACCGTTTAAATCCGATATGAGATAAGATAAAATAGTTTCGAACGTTTTAAACCGTTTAAAACCAAACGATTTTATTAAACGTTTGGTTTTATTCTGTATTAAACTGTGGTTTATGCGGCACAGATTTTGGTTTTACATGTTTTATTTACAATCCAGCAGCCGTAAACCATTCGCATGCGATGCATTGTGGTGTGGGAAACGATGCAATTATAACATATTTATCTAAGATTTTATGAGTTTGACATTGATACGAACGTTTTATATTCAAAATAAATAAAAATATCAACATTGAAATACCATGAGTGTGTACTAGAAAAATCAAACGTAAATTACACAAATAATGGTCACCCAGAGATGTCAGCGCGCCCAATAGTAGGTAGGTACTCATACACACTACATCCACACAATCAATGGCCCCATTACGTCGAGTGTCTATTGTCAAGAACTGTCCGTGACTATCACAATACCAGCGGGAACTGCGAACATACCTACACTACTACAACAGACGACTTTCTCATCTCAACAAAAGTCTACAATTCATCACATGAACAATCATATCGATCGCTTGGTCTAAGGTTCACAAAGTAACAATGTACATTTATTTGAATGATAGTTGGTACTTTGAGTGATGGAAAATCACCTGTTTATCTGCGAAACCTGCATTTTAGAATACAAGAGTTTATCCTGTTTCTTTTTATGTTACCTAACTAACGTTGATCACCCGTATGTATACGAGAATATCCAAGACATGCATAAAACAAATCACGGCTCTACCACCAATTGATATGCAAGTAACGACAGGAGAAAAAAATCTTCAATCTACGTAAGTGCCTGCCTACCAACCAACTTTGTAAAGAGCTTTGAACTGAGATAACCTGAAGAGGGACTATAATGAGTCCGTTATTAATCTTGCCTAACTTTTCTTGGGTATTCATTAAAATTAATCTCCACTGACATAGATTTCAAAGGAATGCTATACTTAGGGATACGACGAACGAGCTGATAAGAAAAGAGCCAATTGGTGCAACTCCGCAATTAAGTTATCTTGTACCAAATAACATCAAACTTATTTTTTACAATGTTCAACAAACACATTTAAGAAAGTAAACTATTTGAATAGAGACCACTTTAAGATAAAGGAGAGTACGAATGATATACGGGTTCGATAAGGGTCCATCCATTATTAATATCGATAACATACTATGTATTTTACTCAATGTAAGTAATGAGAAACTGTAAGATCACAAAGTCACAATCGTGTAGGCGTGAAGAAGGCATACAAATTCAGCGGGGCGTGTTGGTGTGGCATCAATTATACTGCTTGTAAGTTTGCAACTGTTTCGCGATTGCGATTTTGTGACCATGGCAAAAGTCTAGCGTGTGGGGCGAGCCCACTATGGCATGGCAGTAATGAGTGGTTCGTAAATGGCAAGTGATAGTGAGTGACTCACTCACGATGGCTCCGTGGCGTCATTTCGACGGCTCGGGCGCCCACGGTGATCAATGGTGCGGCACCAACGCACTTCTTCATATTTACTTTTCTCGTTTCATTAACTGTTTAATATTACATGACTTTGCAAATGGATATGTTTAAGCTCGACGGCTTACCCATTATCATTGAGTCGTAAAGGCTAATCTGATATAATACGCTTTGAATCTGACTGATATCGTACAATTAGTAAATTGGGTGGTTAAGTAATAGTATTTAACACTTATGTGATCTCATTAGACTTAACAAATAACCTTATATATAATAATAAATATAAATAAATATGCGCCAGACAACACACCAATTGTTTGGTTTCGTGGTAAGGATATTATCTTCCTTGTGTTACTATACTATATACTATACTTGTGTTGTGTGTTATATGGCTTATTAAGTAGGGTACCACCGACACATAACGACAGTAGTATATTATTTTACAAATTAATAAAATGGACAATACCTAGGAATGTCGTGACTGCATTCTTTAAACGCCCATGATGATGAATCAGTGCTGTACCTTCATTGCGCAACATATTATTATGCTCCTCGTGTAAGCTATGCATTCAAAGTTTTACACTAGTCAGTCATCGCAATGCGTAGTTTTAAAGCACGTTTCCATAATATTATTTTAGTCACAATCAAGCATTTTTTTGTAACATTACATCTCGTAGATGTCATAGCCACACCGCGAAGATGTAACCACTATGATTTCAGTTGCACGAACACTATCACATCGAATCGAACTCGTTTTTTTGCAGCAGACTTAAGCGTTGATATCTGACGGTTCCCTAAAGGGGACTGGTACACCCAACGCATAAGTCTCTTTTAATCATTTATTAACTTCAATTAAGGCTACGGTTATGCTCCATGGGACACAGGTGGCAAGAAGATTGATTGACATGGTTTTGAACATTACTCCGCCCCAATATTATTGTGAGATATGTACCTTATTTATTTGTTCTTAAAACTAAAAATTATGTGTCTGAATTTGATCTGAAAATAAGTCGGTTTTTCGAAGTGAAAAGATTATTAGGTTTTCAAGGAAGGTGCTAGGCATGTAGGTATGTCAGAAATGTAAACACACAAGTTTTCCAGAATTATAGTTGAAATTGCATTGATTGAAATTTGGAAAAGATCCAACTAGCATAACAGTCCTGGTAAATAAGTCACGACTTTGTATTTTATTATAGACTCTACTAATTTTCATTACTCATAGGAAAATGTAGAAAAACAATAAACCTTCTATTATTAAATACAAGTTTGATGATAGCTTGCTATTTCGAAAGATGGTTTTCTTTTAAATTCAGTAAAATTACGAGCTCAGAAAGTAAAAATAGTTTGGAGGTCGCAGTCAATATGCAAATGTTCTTTTTTCCTCTACAAACATATATTTTAAAATTAACTAGTAGTATTATTACTTTCAGTGCCAATCAAACCAATTATTCAGCTTAATATACCTCGCAAAGTTAATTATAGCAGCGAGTATAGTTCTCTATTTACGTAATGGTCATTCAGCGAGTTTCTAAAAATGTTTTACTTCCTAATGGCTGTGTCAGCGAAAACGGAACATAACGTGACATCATCGCAGCGCGAATAATACACGAGATAATATCTCGGCATCTCTATACTGTTATGCGCTTATGTACTGTGCTAGTTTGTTCGTTTTAAGCAACGATCATACCCAAATATATTTTCATTCGTCATCGCTTAAAAAAATACTTTTTGGCGATTTGGATTTGGACTGGGTAGAAGTTGGTATCTAGATTATCACGTAACTGATGAACCTAAACTGATGTTAAGTAGAAAACTTAACAAGAACACGTCTAAACAACCACACCATCTCATGGTGTAAAGAAACAATGTTTTCACTTTCCATGGTAATCGGCAACGTGAGAAAGTGTGGGTAAATGTGATCTCTTTTGTTTTGATCGAATAGACACAGAAAGGTTCAGCAGTTAAAAACTTGATAGACAATAAACAAGCTTGTAAACTGGCACTGGCAAATAGTAAAAAGCCTTAACCGAACGACCTTAACTAAGGTTGACTTAGTCTCATAGCCATGTTCAATAAGGTCAAGTTAGTATCCGTCCTTAGCTATTCTATCCGCATTTGGAAGTAGCTCTCTACATCGAGTTATTAATAAAACAAGTATACGATCGGAAACAGAAAAATACTATAGACCACTAAGGCTGAATAGACTCGTCATCCGTAAAATACTAGCAGAGTTACTACTATCGTAAACTTCGACAGTGATAATAATAAAAATCACTACGGTTTCTCAGTTGTTTTTCTAATGTTATCAGGATATTCATCTCATGATGTTGATGATTGTAAATCAGATGTTTTTGTCAGTGTACCCAGCTAGCTAATAGCTCATAACATAAAAGATGAAAGAGAAGGTAAATGGAATAGAAGATATAATGAGATAAGTAATAAGAGAAATTGAAAAAAGCCTTCGTATCTACGTAGCCAAACGCTACGAAAAAATCGTTTATCTTTACCTTTTTTTCAGAGCATCTCTTCAAGATCTAGTCTCTGTAAGACTCTATTTACGCGGACAATCTCAACCAGGGCCTCGCTTGTATCAACACGCGACTTGAATGGAAGGTAAATGACAGCACGCAACGTCTGACTTTTATTTCGTGACCAACTATAGGTAACCACTCCTGTATTGTTGTACGTGGAGTTTGGATGAGGTCATACCTTAAAATTTTAACCTTTCGTTTAAAAAACATACCTGTGTTTTACCTTAATGCGTTACTATTAAGTCTTATCGAGGTACCATCATCATTTGTGTGACCGACTCTACATTGAGTTTTAAAACAACAGCTAACAAAGTGTTGAATGACAAGGAAGATCTACATGCCAGCACGTACGTACACTTGTTCAGCCAATAACAACGCTGATCAATTAACGCTCGCGTGAGTAGATAAGTACTTTGGTGGACTCTGTAATGAATGTATGAAACAAATACGTATATGTATAGAGGCCGAGTGCCATGCACGAGTCTTTGATTTTGCAAAGCTATTGTTAGGAATGCGGTTGGGCGTATGATAGTAAAGGCAAGGGACGCTGACCGGCTACAGCTGCAACCTCCTTCGCACCCACATGCAAGAAGTCTGTGAGTGACAAGGAGCTGGCGATCAGCTGCCTCCTCTCCTGAAAATCCAGTTGGTCGAGGCTACCGGTCCTCGTCCCGCGCACCGCCTGAGCGGGCGCGCTCAGAGACATGTCAACTACACTTCGCCATTGCGTACGCACGGCATCTTCGATCAACACAAACACTGTTGGAGCACTAACAAAGGCACACGCGACCGGTACGGGTACGCTGATTACGAGGCGTTTATAGCAAAGTGCCTGCGCCGCGAGGGACGCACAACGGCAGACTGGCGCGCGGGCCGTCTAGCGCGGGGCAGGGTGGGGGCTCGGCTGAATGCCTCTGTCTCCTGCATGTTGAAATGCACTCGCCTCGGACCGCGAGACTCCGACCGCCGACTTCGCGTCAACACCGGCCGAGACAAACGATGCGATGCGCGCCTCGCCCCGCTGCATTATACTTCTTTTGGTTCATTTGTAATGTTTTTGCAACTGTACACTTATAAATAGATGAATATCCAGAGGTCGTGAATGTAGAACTGTTTATCAAGTGACGCAGACTACGTGTCCGTTCCTTTTCGCTGGAAATATAAAGCGGTGCATTAATTATTTGCTTTTTAAAATATGTTTTTTTAAAACAGGGAGGCTAGCAAGCACTTTCTTTCCTTGTACTCTTAATCATTTTTAAAGAAGCGTAGAAGTATTATATGTACTTTATTTTGTCAAATAAAAAATTAAATTAATAAATATTATAAACGACGCTCCATGATGAAACAAAATAAATAACATGACGTAGAGCTCAGACTGTATTGTGTTTATAATTATTTACTCTTCCAAATTAACAATACAATTCCAAATACCATGAGGAAACTAAACCCATGGGTAAATGGGAATTTACTTTGGCCATAGCTGTAGCTAAACAAAGGATGATCGTCGGCGGTGGAGTCGGGTTATTGTTATTCCGTGACAGTAGCAGGCATGCCGGTCATTTTGTGCATTGCTACGAAGTGCATCGGGCGAGGCATAGGCCCACGTGCAGAGGGCATACTACGAAAAACAAAATCGGTCAAATATCAGCGGTTTTGCGGTTTCGAACCATTTTTAGTATATTATTTCGGTTAATTCGGTTTCCCAAAACAACAATCGTATTGATGGATTTAATTTAAATCATAGTAGGTCCAGGTAAAGGCCCGCGCCCTCTTCCGCCGTCTATAGGGCAGGTGTAACACCCGACACCCTGCGGCGATTTGCCGAGACACGATAACAACGAATATGCAAGTATGAGTAGTACGAGTATTATGCGACATTTTTTTTTTAGGTATACAGTACATACGATATGTATCAACCAATGTATGTACATTGATGTACATAGATAAATAAAGATTTTTGGCTATAACTCCTAGATGGTGGCTCTAGGATTTGGTTTCAAACTGAACTATTTAACAAATTCGTCGTTTATCTCCTATTTACATCCAAATGAGGTTTATTTTATGCGATAAATCTATTTCATCAGAATCGATTTATGTCTTTGCAAACTTTTGCGTTAGCCCAAAATTTTCGATTCGGACAATGTAATATTTCATTGCACCATGCATTCAAACAATAATGGTAACAACGCGAACGATCGAAAATATCTACTTTCGCTGGTAACCACCACGCCGATCATATTATTTATTATCATGATTACTATTGTAATCTAGTAATTTCGCATCATATAAGTAATACTTACAAGAGCGGTCGTTATCTAACGTCCCGGATTCGCTCCTCGTGTCATCGTCAATCGGTCTATGTTTTGTTTTAACTTTTTTTAAGCTCAGATCATCCATAGTTATACAACACAACCACCTTAATACACTCAAACTACACATAGTACAACGTCCCCATTATTTTACCACACAATATGTATGTAGTTGAAATGGAGATTTACAACTAAGACTATACAGAAACCTTATCGATAAGATAACACCCGATAGCTTATCAAATTGTTTTTCTGTATGAAGGATATTGTACCTGTTATGCTCTGACTTCGAGCTCGTTAAGCAATCGGCGAATTCTAGACGAGTGAATCACAGGAATGCGTTAAAATATTCTGAAATATCTTAGACAGTGAGATCGGGTGAAACAATTTATTTACGTACTGTGTCTTATCAGATTCATATGATATGCCAAATATTCCATGCTTTTTGAATAAAGGAATGGAGAAAAAATGATGAAAGTTTAACCAAGACTGGGGACAATGGTTAGAGTCATACTGATTCTAGCATTGTGACCTTATTCTCAAATGACTGAACCCATAGTAAAATTTCAAGTTGATGAATCGCATTCAAACATCAATAGTAAAAAAAAGGATAATTGCAATGTCAATGCAGACGTGCAACTGCATAAACCTTATATCAATAGCTACTGAGCAGCTGAAACTTGCACAATATTAATATTCTCCTACCGATTTTAGGTAATGGCGGCCCCTCTCAACAGAGATAGGCCTGCCTCTTCACTCTCATAATTTGGAGAGACGGCTCCGACATGACGCAGGACCGATGAGAGATCAGACGCAGGACCAACGGCTTAACGTGCCACCAATTTCCTGACTCCAAGCTGTTTCAAGACAGAAATGCCAAAAAAATTTCGGCCCGGGATTCGAACCTGGGAGCTCTTGGTTAGTTACCACTACACCAACGAGGCGACGACACTAAGTAGATATGTGAAACCAACTTGTTAAATTCTCTGCATTCCTGGCTCATTGATGTAGTAGGTACTATTCAGCAGTAATGCAAAATACTTACACTGATAAAAGAACATTCAGTGTAAACCTTATAGGTTTACATAGTATCAATCTGCTTGAATGATCACAGTGCGCAGAGTTGACTTTAAATGGATGAAGCGGTCGCCTGTGAGATTAAGCGTGTAGCCTTTATTTATTAATAGAGCCTATTGCCCTAGAAAACAAGCGGACCATGATTTTTTATGCCTGAAATCTGCGTAGCGGATAATGCATGCAATGAAGCCTAAACAATTCGTGTATGTATGTATTATACCGTACATGAAGGATACTGTCTGCCTTAAATGCTTAGCACTAAAATATAAAGAAAAAACATCTAAATAAACAACACCTGACGTAATAAGTAGACGTAAATCATACAGAATACATTAACATAGTAACCCCCAAATTGTATCTTGGAAATAATTACTGAAACCGCTACATTTTGCCATAATCATGGCAGCTATCAAAATTGTAAGAGGACTTAAGAGGAGGATTATACGACCTATTCATGTGGCTTTATACAGTATTATGTCGTGAATAACTCTCGTCAATTACAGAAAGTGAAAATGAAACACCAATCAAATCTAAGGACCGCACAGGACAGGTAATTCATGCTCGTAATCGCTAATTCACAACGACAATAACACAGATTGAGTACACGCTCACCTCTGGTGTATATGGGGAAATCGCCGTCGGATCGGCTGTGGGTAAGCATGGGTCCGTAGCACCGCCACGGCGGCCTGTCGCGGGGCCCCCTGTGGCCCTCCACGGCCGCTCACCTACAGGCCATCAGCACATAAGCTCGGCACAGGGCCTACATCCACGTAATGCACTTGGCGTGGCGTCCGATCACGGGTTTCGCATCAACTCGCCTGGCGGCGCCACAGATCCGGCCGCGGAGGCTGCGCGGCGCATCCCTCGCGCACCCGGCGCCCCTCACCCTCCCTGACACCCGAGCCCGGCGCTTGGCTACCCGATACCTAAGCCAATCTCTATCTATCTATTCACCCTAAGATAATATGCTTAGGTTGTAGCACGTGAAATTCATTTTGCCATTCCTAGTTGTGGTAACTTGTATGTTTACACCTCGAATACCTAAACTTATTAGATATTGGGGAAAGTCAACAAGGTTTATTCGGGTAGATAAAATGAACTTGTGCTACAAGGATAATGATTCCTTTACGCAAATTAATCTTTCCCTATACTTAATCCGCGTAAATTATTTCAACATTCTATCACTCAAGGATAACTCTTACGATATATTATAACAAAATGTACTAAGGGGTTTTATATAACTAAACGATTGATACGAGGTATGATTTTATTTCCAAAAGGTTTACTTTTTTAAACTGATTGAAAACGTTGACCGAAAGGGGGGCACGCAAAATGCCTTGACCAATTTGTTTGGTTTGCGTGGCGGTGATTAATTCGTAGTGGTGGAACATTGTGTGTACCACACTAATAGTGGACAAGTAGGATAGGTAGGTATCCCATAAGCCTCTACATTTTCTTGGCACTTATTACACCTGCACCACCACTGGGTGTATTATTGAGATAGTACCTTTACTTGTCTTCCTATGTGAGACCTAATTATTGTTATGACTTTCAATGAATTAAAATTTACAAAATCAACCTTTATGTTGTTACTTAAAGTTATTCTGTTAAATGGTAAAAACTATTTTTAATGATAAATGTTTAATTCATATTTAATATAAATATTAGTTATTAATCACACAGTACTCGTCTTTAAAAAGCTATTCAAATATATTTTTTTTATTGGTTGTAGATGTCAATCAAGCTATACTCACTTAAGTCACTGTTTGTTGTTGAAGAATCAAATGGAACAGACAAATGCCGGCCTCCTTTGCCCACTGGAAACACACCCTGATTTGTTTTCTCTCCGCTTTCACCTAAGTCAAATATTTCTTTTATTTTACAAAAGTATTTATAGACATTCCTCATCTAATTAAGTTTTGGTACTACTCCATAGTTTGGTTATAAAAACATAATTGGGTTAGTAATAAAATATAAAAATGATATGTAGCAAAATATATTCAGTGTTAATACAGTAAAATCTCACAGACAAATACAATCAATTACTGAAAAACATACATAATGAAAGTTTTTATTTATATTAATTGGTCTTAACATTTAAAATTAGTAAAACACCACAACTATAACGGTAGGACATAAATACTTGTGTAAGAATTTTAAAATAGGAAATATTACATATCACATGAAATCCCACATTGGATTATCAATGTATGATATAAAATCTGAATAATCCATATAATCATGCATAGAACCAGCAAGTCTGTGCTCTTGTTGTAATTTATAATCTTCCTGTTCTGTGTATTTTACTTTATACAACATTTTCCAAGATTCAGTTTCACATTGATCTAAAGCACCAAACTCTCTTTTATATAAAGCGTGCCATAAAATATTTTTGTTTAAAACATAATTTAGCCTCCTGCATGTGCGACTAACATTTATGATGTCAATTATTGGCAAAAACATGACAATATTAAACAATACTTCCTCAGGCAGCCCTACCAGGCTAGCACTTGCGCTACCATGGTAACTAATGATTCTGCTCTTCACAGCAGAGGTTATCCTGTCTTTTAGGGTGGTTGCTAGATGCTGCCTACATATATGGTATACTACAGGGCTTGAGCTGGTTTGTGGTGTAGTATACACATATGCCCCAAGAGTCAGGCAAGTTGAGTATGTTTCTGCATTCAAATCTTTTATCACTAAATTCACCAACACTGCCCCATGCAAAGGACTTATGAGGAGCTTCAGTGGGACATCCTTAAAACCACACATGACAAGATTTATTTGAAGAGCACCAGTGGATGATTGCCATTTCTTGAATAGTTCTGGATCAAGCTTTGTTATATCTACCACTTCATTCTCGTTATCTAACAGTAAAAAGCCTTCTTCTATCATGACTATCATTATCAAAACAAACAAAACATTCATTTCAATAAAATCACAAGGGCTTTGAGCAACAACTTTTTCAATAATTATATTGTGTATGGACGACTTGTTGGCCCTCGGGCACTCAGGTGGAATTTCTTTTATAATAAAATCCATGATATTAAGTATTAGAAACTTGACGAAAATTATAATGTTTTTGATAAAATTACAAAACCCATTTGTGTTGTTACTTGTCTGTCACATCACATCTGTCATTAGTCATATTTTGACGTATGACATTGACAGTTGCGTTTCGATCATGCGAATTTTTTTGGGGTCGTGGCTGGCGACATCAAAGCGTGTTGTAAGAACATCAATGGAATTTTATCTAGGCAAATTCCCAAAATGGGTAACACGTGAGTTTCAGAAAACATTTCCAATCGGAAAATTAAACGGTGTAATTTTTTGGTGCAGTACATAAAATGGTTTTTTCAGTGGTTTTTGTAAAGAACCTACTATACCACAAAATATGCATCGACTACCTACACATGTGACATCATGACATGACTCTATAGCCATCAACAGTTGAATTCAGAGCAGTTGCTCCTGGTAAACTTAAGTCTGTTGCCACAAAAGAAAAAGAAGAAGAAGATCAAATAATAAATAAATTATTAAAGAAAGTTATTGAATGTGTAAAAACAAATGTGCAATATTAAATATGGCGGACTTAATGCCAATGCATTCCCTACAAATCAACCATATACGTCAGATCAGAGAAAATACAGGCAGTGCAAATAAAGTGATAGATGCCCATTTTCTGCTTGACCTCTATTAATGGGACAACCTACGTAATAAATAAAAAATAATAAACATACAACACATTATTATTATCTATAAAATGAATTTGTTTTAAAACACCTTAAATGTGCACATTTTTCTATTGTAGCCAGTTGGATGGATGCCCTAATAATATGGTATTTTGAGAAAATTCCCAGGTAAATAAAATTAAAAATAAATAAATTACTTAAAAAGTAAAACCTAAATCATGTTACAAATTATTTTAAAATTAAACACAAGTACGATTATAGCACCTGAGCCTACTAATGATTTTTTTCACTGAGGGTTTTAAGTTAAATTTTCCAAAAAAAAATGCTGTACATTTTTAGGGTTCCGTAGCCGAATGGCAAAAAACGGAACCCTTATAGTTTCGTCCAGTCTGTCTGTCTGTCTGTCTGTCTGTCTGTCTGTCTGTCTGTCTGTCTGTCTGTCTGTCTGTCTGTCTGTCTGTCTGTCCGTCCGTATGTCACAGCCACTTTATTCTGAAACTATAAGCATCACATAGCTGAAACTTGGTAGGTAGGTGTATTTTGTTCACCGCTTTTTGATTCAGATACAAAAAGTAAGAAAAAATAATATTTAAGGGGGGGCTCCCATACATGAAACTAAAACCTAAATTTTTTTTTTTACTCGAACCTATGCGTGTGGGGTGTCTATGGATAGGTCTTTTAAAATGATGTTGAGGTTTCTAAAACCATTTTTTCTAAAAGTGTAAGGTTTGAGATTTAGACGCTTCCAAAGTGGTAAAATGGGCGTCCCCCCCCATCTAACTTTTGAACTAAGAAAGTGTAAATTTTGAAAAAAATATATGATGTAGATCTCAACAAAAACTTGCAACGAAAATTGGTTCGAAGGAGATCGAACCAGTAGTTTTTGAGATATTGCACATTTTTATCAACCGCAAATACAACTTTGTCTTTCATACAAACACTATGAAAAACAAAGTTATTTTTGCTGTCGCAATATATTGTGATGTTTTCGTTAAATGAAAGTAAGTGGACCCTGAATTCAGTTAAAGGTGGCACGGAACCCTCAGTGCGCGGGTCCGACACGCACTTAACCGGTTTTTTATCTTGCTAACCAAAGTGAAAACAAAAAAATAAAAAGCCCCCATTTAGGAAACTTAGGTGAGATATTCCTGTAGAGATCACAATTTATGATGAGCCAACTGTTTGAGGTGATTGATAAAGCACACAGTATGAAAACAATACTTAAGCTGTTACTATCTACATTGATTCAAAATATATGATGTGCTACTGCCAGAATATTAAACTTATAGTAATATATATTTGTTATGTTTCAAATAAGAATGCTTTATTCACATATTAAAATATCAAGTTTCAAGGAAACCAAAGCAAAATCACGAAACAAATAGATGAACTCTAAAAATCCCAAAAGTTTTGCAATTTAACCCTAGAGGACTAAGGACATGTTTCAGAATGACTAAATAAGTCTCTTACTTTTCAATTGTGAAACAGGACCTTAGTAATTCGTAATGGGGATGAGTTTATTTTGAAGTACACATGATTAAACATGTTAGTATGTACTGAAGATTGATTGATTAGTCATTCATAATGTATTAGTAATAGTAATACAGCAGTCAGGTATTCAGCTCATCTCAACATATGTGTTAATGTTTATAACTATACTATCAGGATACTACAGATTCAGGACCAATGTGAATAAAGCAAAACCACAATTTTTTACCAAGGTTACGGCCGCAACAATAATGTCACAACGACTAATAAACACTGTCGAAATAAATATTCAAATAATTATAATAGTAACCAACTCACACAAATTTCCAACGGTTCCTTGGTTCTTCGTATTTTTCAGTGAACCATCGAAGTTGTGATTACTCGAACTTTTCTCGCTGTCACTAGCCATTGAAAGATTTGTATAAAAATATACTTGATCTAGAAAGTATCACATTTTATGTATAGTATCACTTTGAGTTCAGCTTTAGAAATACATATTACGGTTATGAAAACAACAAAAAAGACATTTAAAAGCAGAAAATAATTACATTTGATAAAACATGTTTACACCCCCAACGCACTTTTTTTAATTTTGTTGACGTTTTTAGTTTTAAAATCAGGAGTCTGGAACCAACCATTTGTTTGTTAGTTTAGTGAGCTCAAGAGCTCAGCATAAAATATTTTCTTAATCTATGTAGGTAGGTATATTTTTTCCATTCACTCATTCATTCATTTTTACACAGGTCACGGAGAGGCACATGTCGATGGTGCTTTATTTTGTGGGAAAGAGAAATATAGTTATATTGGCTGCTGTAAGAGGAAAAGAGACATAAAACTCAGATAAATAAATACCACGAGACAGCATTGCTTGTTTCATTCATTCTTCATTCATACGAATACGGAAATTGATGGGATTGGGAATCATTTTTTCCATGAATCTTTCTATTATTGTTGGGTGACAGAAAAAAGCAAATTTATTATCATTTTATCGTGATAAAAATATTTCTATAACTGACGTAGTATTTTATTATATAAAAGTTCTTGCAATAAATATCTAATAGTGAAAAGAATTCGTTACAATATTATTTTGTGTCAAAAAATTGTGCACTTGCTGATGTGATATTCTTGAAATGTCATCGTATATGGCAGGTGTTTTTGATTTGGATTTAGATGTGGATACAGTTACAGTTGGAGATTCAGACGAAGACGATATCATTGATGTTGATGAGGTATTCAGGATCAGTATACTGTTCTAACAATCCCATGTTATTGCCTAACCTAAAACGCCCTAAAAGATTGACCTAATGTTCAAGGATATTTCTCCCTTTATAGAAATCTATTTATATCGAATTGTTTAACAATTTTATTTGTTTATTGCTTACTTTTGCTAATGTAACCCTTTTTATTTAGGTGGACTATGATCCTGAGTTACATGTTAACAGTATTGTTGAGTAAGTATAAAATGAAAGTATGATATGTTAGGATGTATCAGAAATAATGATAACCATGCTAATTTTCTTGTAGAGCCGAGGGATCAGAAACAATTCAACTGTCTGAAGATACTGTAAATCCTGGACAATGCAAGCGCCTGGGACCACAAGATTTTGAGCTTCGCAAGGTCTTAGGCAAAGGTGGCTATGGAAAGGTTTTTCAAGTGCGCAAAATCACTGGAACAGATGCAGGCTCTCACTTTGCTATGAAAGTATTGAAAAAAGCGTCTATAGTGCGCAACCAAAAAGATACAGCCCATACTAAAGCAGAAAGGAATATTTTAGAAGCTGTCAAGGTATTGATTAATCTTAGTTGGAATGAGTTTACAATAATTTCATACGTTAAATAAATGCTAAAAAATAATTATGTTGCAGCATCCATTCATAGTGGAACTAGTGTATGCCTTTCAAACTGGTGGTAAATTATATTTAATCCTAGAATATTTAAGTGGAGGTGAACTGTTTATGCATCTGGAACGTGAAGGCATATTCCTTGAAGATACAGCATGGTTTGTATATATCTTTATTTAATTCTCCATCTGCTGTAGCTGTCCATTTTATACAATTGGATTAGTTTTGTTAGGCCTGCAAATTCCCTTACTTGTAAAGTAACCATGTTAGTCAGTAAAATAATGTAGTTTCCTACCTGTAAAAACCCCAACAAACATTTAACATCATCATCATCATCTAATTTAAGAGCCAAGCTCTTGTCGGTGGAGTTTTTTCCATTCTTTTAACATACCCTTTTGAAAAAAAATATCTTTATATTTTAGCTTCTACCTATCAGAAATAATCTTGGCACTGGAACATCTACATAGTCTTGGTATTATTTACCGAGACCTAAAACCAGAAAATGTACTTCTGGATGCACAGGGACATGTGAAATTGACAGATTTTGGCTTATGCAAAGAACACATTCAAGAGGGGATTGTCACGCATACTTTTTGTGGCACAATTGAGTATATGTGAGTGTGAATTATTGTTTTTATCATTAACTAGCTTTTGCCCGCGACTTCGTCCGCGTGGAATAGTGACTTCTTTCTCCCGTTTTTTACACATTTACCACTATATCTTTGCTCCTATTGGTTGTAGCGTGATGTAATATAGCCTATAGCCTTCCTCGATAACTGGACTATCCAACACAAAAAGAATTATTCAATTCGAACCAGTAGTTTCGGAGATTAGCGCGTTCAAACAAACAAACAAACAAACTCTTCAGCTTTATAATATTAGTATAGATATCTTTTTGCATCAAACCATAATTTGTCTGGTTTTTTACAATTTTACCACAGATTTTTTGGGACATTTTATGAAGGTTATTTATACTGCTTACTACTGAATCGAAATAAACATAAAGCCCATTATATTTTGAAAATATAAGAAATGTTTTCTGCAGCTGTATGGTTTTGTCTCATGTACTCTTAACAAACATGCCAGCACAATCTCATAATTCTTATGCTGCCTAAAATTTACTCGTAAATTTGTTCAGTCTAAAAATAATTTCGAATTTCAATATTTCTCAGGGCACCTGAAATATTGACAAGAAATGGACATGGAAAAGCTGTCGACTGGTGGAGTTTGGGTGCCTTGATGTATGATATGCTTATTGGCCAGGTAAAAAACTTTATTCTACTAAAAATGGCTACATTAAGAAGTCAATTGAGTTTATTTTTATTCATTACCTATTTCAGCCACCATTTACTGGAGACAATCGTACAAAGACAATAGAAAAAATTTTGAAGGCTAAATTAATGTTGCCCGGCTACCTTACACAAGACGCTCGAGATTTGATTAGGCGTCTGATGAAGCGTTCGGAAACACAGCGACTGGGAGCAGCTGGGGCAGCGGCTGTCCGAGGTCATGCTTTCTTCAAGCATGTGCACTGGGATGATGTTTTTAACCGAAGACTGGAACCTCCAATCAAGCCTAGACTGGTCAGTGATAATCTTTCAAATTCAAAATTCAATAGCCTTTATTTAAAAAGAGGATTTACAATTATAACATTTATTTAGCACTGCTTGCAGGTGTTCCCTTCTAAGCTCGTCCTTTGACAAAAGACCTCCTCCTAATTAAATAATACATTACTTAATTTTACTTACAAATCAAGAGTTTGATATCTAATCAGCAAAGTAACTACAAATTATTATGTAATATGCTAACATTGTCGAGTATACCGTTTTAGTTTACATTTGTTCAAAGAAAAAATAATTGTTATCTGTGTGACTACGGTATGCGATATAACTACCTCGCGCGGAGCTTCGCGCGCTTATATCTACACGTCATGCATTTGTTACGATATATTGAATGGTTGTTGCTTTATTTTATGCAAAAGCAATTGAGATAGGATATTTTCTTGGTTTTTCAGACGAGCGAGGACGACGTGTCTCAGTTCGACACACGGTTTACCCTACAAACTCCCATCGATTCACCCGATGAGTCTACCCTTAGTGAAAGTGCCAACTTAATGTTCCAGGTAAAATAAAACTACTATAAGAATATTCGATTCGACTTCCTCATTGGTGTAGCAGTTAGTCTGCTGGTTACTACCCAAGAGGTCCTGGAGGTCTTCTACGAAAAACGAAATCCGTCAATATGATTATCGTTTTTCGGATCCGAAATATTTTTAGTATGGAATTCTTACTACGAAATGCTTCGGATCCGCAAAACGATTATCGTTTTTCGTAGTAGACCTTCTGAGTCAGGCCGAAATTTGTTTCTGGGTTTTTCTGTCTTGAAAGGGCTCGGAAACAGCTCAGAGTCAGAAAATTGGTGATGAGGACAGGCACCCCCGTGCATCGAAAAGCACGTTAAGCCGTTGGCCCTACCAAATGATTGAGAGTGAAGGAAAAGAGTGCACGTATTGTGCACATAATCTGGACACTATAATATCTTCTGCGTAGCTGGCCTCTGTTGAGAGAGGCTGCTATTACCGAGATCGGTAGAATAAACAAATATTGTACACTAAGGCATATAGGCACTATTTTTTTACATGCATCATCAATGCTTCATGCCACAATTTATGCTACATGAATTTAAGGACGTGTGTGTGAAATGCTTATGTTGCTAATGAATAATAAAACACGGCTATATTGGACAAATTGTATATCAATTTTCCTGTTTACCACATAAAGCTTAGGCCTGACTTTAAGGAAACCATTAATTGAATTCTCTTAGTTAGCTCATCCGAAAAATGGATCAAAATTATTAAAAAAATAATTATTAGAGTTATTTAAAATGTATTATTAGAAGTTATGAAGCAACTTAACTTCTGCTACTAATTGCTGCTTAGAAACCACTAAGTTGGTGCAATACGATTTTCATTATTCCCACTAAAATATCATAGCCGGTCATGTGGCGAGCATAGAGCTCACCTGCATGCATCGTAACACTGACCTCTTGGTGTTCAATTGTGCATGCAAGAATAAACATGATCCATCCTGATATGCGCAAAATCGTTCACAAAAGTGAAATATGTGATGTGATACAGTTCAGTGGGAGTTAAAGACATATGTATGAACTATGTAGATCGGTGAAGCCCTTGGAATTTTTCAGAAACTACCCTAACATTAGGTGAACCTAAAAAAAACTAATTCCGTGTTACAGGGCTTCACGTACGTGGCGCCATCCGTGATGGACGAGATCCACAAGCCGCGCGTGATCACGGCGCGCTCCCCGCGGCGCCCGCGCCCGCACCACCACCACCACTTCGCGGCGCCCGCGCCCGCCACCGCGCACGCGCACGGACACCACCACGCTCAACAGGAAGACCTCATGGAGGTCCAAGGCCTACCTATAATATAGTGAGTGCTCTATCTAGAACGATAAACTTAGCATAAGTGCCGACGTGAACAGACTGGGTCATAGTTTTTGAGTACTGTAAATAGATGAAAATTCAATATTTCGCTCTACCGAAAATAAAGTACAATAACACTGGTCTACGAGTTTGTCACATCAAAAACTTTTTTAGTTTTTTTGATCAAAGGCTGTTTGTGTGATACTCTCCTTCCTCCTCTTTTGGATTTTCTTTGATGAAATACTATTTATACTATAAAATTCTATTTATAAAGTGTACATGGCCTACGCGAGCTTAGAATAATAATTAATAGTGTTATCATTTTTAAGTACACAAGTAATCATCCTTGGGACACACGAGCTAGTGAGTATATGTCGCACAAAATACGGTAAAAAGCAAATAAATACTTCTCAAAAATTAAAACCCAACTTTAACCATCGATTAACAAAACTCAAACACTATCTTCCATTTTCTTTCCACTTCTGAAATTCAATGACCCATTTATATCTATGCCCTTGCAACTCAGCAGAGCAGGCAATGTTATGTCCTAATAGAGTTATATTTTACTATAAATAGATAGCTTTGGCCTATTCTTAATAATATATAATGATCTTCATCCTAAGAAATGCATATTTTAAAATAAAAATTACGAAAATAAAAATTACGAACATAATCAGGGCCAAGATAAACAAACAAATAAAGCGGTGTCTAAAAAGTATTTTTGTGTTCATTTATTTTCGTTGTTGGTTTCAAAGTATCTTTGATTCTTATTACCTTTTACTTATTGTTTCCCATGTTACTCCTCTCCTCATTTAAGACCGGCAGTTTTTACACTAAATCAGTATAAACTATTTTTACCATATTTTAAACTCTATTTTTAACTCTATATCGCATAATTAAAAATAGGAACAACCTAAAAGCAGATGAAAACAAAGAACATAACAAGTCAATATGTGTAGCAATGTATGTAATGGCTAGAAAAAGTTTCCTTTGTGACAACTACTGTGGACAAGTGAGATTAATCAATAAAGGCACTCAATAATGATCCAGCTTTTCTGATGCGGTTCCAGATACTCCATATATATTTAGTTCAACATAAACAAACAGACTTTCATGATTAAGATTTTAAAAACTTTCAGTACGACTGCTGATGTAGTAGCAGGCAAGCTTTTCACTTTTTTTTGGTGTATCTGGATGGCTTTAGTGGTTAAAACGATATTATTTGTGTAATCATCATGTAGGGCTAATTTGTAATTAATTTCGTTTGTGTGCAAAAATACTACTCAAAATCTACTACTAATAATGTGTCTGAATTAAAAAGAAACTGCCGTTTAATATACATTGAATTAGCTTAAATGGTAGGTCAAATTGGTAAGATCATATAAAATATAGATCAATAATTGTCCTGTAGTGTTATTAAACAATATTATAACATAATAAATATGGATATTTATATATTTATACGTTCTAAATAATATACAGGTACAAAGTAAAATTTTAATATTTATTCCACAGTAATAATTGGTCATGTTGTTAAATTGCTAAACATTGAGTGAGAATGAGTATTAGTAAATGGTTACAAAATTAATGACTACTTTCCATTTATCAAAATTGTTTTTCCTAATATAGATATCTTTATTTTTTAATAACTTAGTGTAGAAAATTTCTGTATCATTGTTCGATGCAAATGAAATCTTCTTTGAAGAGAGAAGCTTTCTTTTTCGCACGAACGAACGCGAACGTTGCGTTAAAATAACATGTTTGCAAGATGAATTCGTTTTTCATTTTAAAGAAAAAAAAAACGTTTCGATACGATTTAAAAACGATGATACAGAGATATTCTTATGTTTATTTATGGCAGAATTATTCAAATAGTATAACTGTATTAGTGAAATTACGTTGTGGTTAAGTATTAGTTTAAATTTTTGTAATATTATTTAAACAAAATAATGGTGTAAACATAAAAAATTATGTATCTTCATTATTTTAAATCAAAGTTTTTCAAATCACTGTGGCGCATTGAAATAAATGACTGAAGTCGATAATTTTCAGGATTATTCAGAAAAAAGTTGACCATTTAATACTAAAGATGAATTCAACTACAAAAGATACCCTTATGTACTGTCGGTAATGTTTATGGTACTTACTGTTTTATACAATATATTATAAATGAAGAATGTACATTTTATACAAGTTACCGTTTAGTCTTATCTTTTAGTAGGAATTAATCACTGTATTAAAATGTTCTAACCCCGACTGTATGACAAAGTAATAATTTACAATATACCTTGTTACCATGCTTCATGAATTGAATTAAAAGGTCATTTTTTATTTTGTACATCATGTGTTTCATTTTTGCCGATTTTATCTTATGTCATCAAAGCTGTTTCTCTTCCTAATATTATCTATAAACGCGAGTCCATATATTTTCCAGTTTAGTGGCAGAAATACTGTGCTAGTATTATCCACTGAATAGATATAAAAGGTTATTATCTATTCAGTGGTATTATCAGTATTATTTACTGTAAGTAGGTAGACCTTTAGTTGCAATATAACTATAGTATCATTAGACCAGAACATAAAATTTCTCATAGAAGACGAATGCGTTATTTACTGCTTTTTAGTCCGTTTTTTGAAGGCGGTTTAATTTTTAAAAATAACAAGCTAACGCTTCTTCTTACCGCAAGCGATTTGAGCCGAGATTCACAGGCTCACAGTGGCATAATCAAAGGTTTATTCGTCCAAGCTCACAGGCCACAGATACATTATATTATTCATCTGTGAGCCACAGTACAGCAGTCCGCCGGACAATCGCGCGCGCTGTTTTCCTGGCGCTGGCCAACCAACGGCACGGCTTGACGGCGTCCACTGTGACTGTGACACAACCTTATGGCTGTGCTGTATACTTAATCGCTGAAGAATATTAGGATTAAGTTCAGAAACTAAAATAAAGCTCGATACATAGCTTAGGCGAGAAGGCGACTAAAAAAACGTTTACAGCCCGTTCACACGAGCGATTTCTCGCCAGGGCGAGTCCAGCGCACACGCTGCGTGTTTGCGGTCGAGGTCTCTGACGCCTTACCACTTCTCAACTAAAGGTGGTTAGGTGCGAGCAACTTACACGCTTGTACATTTTGCACTTCATCTAGGGACATACTGCATAGTGCGCGCAGATAAGCTAGTCATTGTCTGAGGAGGCCTGAGGCATGGTGGTATGGACAGTATGTATGTGAAAGATGTGTCGCAATATCAAATAAAACCGCACCCGTGACCGTAGGTAGGTATTTTTACAGCTGAAGTTTATCTACCACTTTCTGAATAAATCACGAGGAACAAGATTTCGGGTCCATATTTATCTTCGCTCGTCACGACAAAGAAAAAGTAAGTAACGATGAATAACACAGCATGTACTATCGAGGTCACCGCCGCCTAACCACCTTAAGAACCAAAATCGCTAGCAACTTGTATCGTCTCTTAAAAATTCAGTGACATGCTATGCTCGTTGATAAATGGTGAAAGACTGGTACATAAGCTTACCTCAATGTATACGCAGGATGTACGCTACGCACTGTTGGGTTCGATATTTTGCAGCATATAAACGCGAAATAAAAATTATATTACGTAAGGTAATCTAACTTACATTCCACAAAACTAATGTCATGAAAAAAGATAGTTGAATTATTTAACTTGATTTATTATAACACTAGATATAAAAAAATACAAAGTGAAAGAGATAAGAAACATTTTCATTTTAATAAATACATAAAAAGTTATTTGTTTTGTAGTACTCATGAAAAATAGTGCTGGCCTAATAGTTATGTGCATTACTATATACAAATACACCATGTTCACTCCGTCATACTGATACTTAAATTATCGAAAAATTTTTAAGTATTCTATAAAGTTATACAACAATTTGCATTTCCATACAACTACTACAAATAAGATAAATATGAGTTTCATTTAACTCTGGCACCAATGCAAACTGAAATTCATTATTGCATACAGCACTATGTTTCTCTAATGAGTGAAGAATAGATTTTTTAACATCAGGCAATGATTTTTGTGTTTTGATTGTGCTTTTGCATTGTGAGCAGGAAAGAACACTGTTCACTAGAACAAGGTTATTTTTTTGGCAAATTGGACATATCACATTATCTTCTTGCTCAATTGTGGACCAGTCAATAGTATCCAATTGTGATTTTTCATATTCTTCTAACCACCTGTAACCAATATTTTCTTCCTAAAATTACAGATAGTAGTTGACCAATTCAAATGTATACTAAGTACTTAGGCTATTATTCTTAATTCTTAAATGTAAATACATAAAATTCATTCAAGCTGTTTATTTGTCTTGCTCATAAAACAACTACTGGACTGATTTGATTTTGAGAAACTACATAACCGAGTATTGAAATAGTTACATTTTAATATGCGATTGCATATTAGACTTAGTAAGTAGCATGTCTGCAACTGTACGGGACAGTGTGTTTTAGGTCCACTGACTGGTATAAAACAAAGAAGATTTTAATTAAAAGTAAAGCAAATAATAACTATTTACCATTCAAATTCTTCTTGAATAAGTTCATTTTTTATTTCTTCCAGAACGTCTACATCTTGGTTATCAACTGGAGACACATTTGAAAAGTCAAACATATTTTTGTATATTTCAGTCAAAGTATTTCGTAGATCTATTTCCTCCACACTGCCACGAAATCTATTCATTAATATATCACGGCAGTTTTGGACTTTGTCTTTGTAATTCTGAAAATAAAACATTCTGTAATAATTGCATGCATAACTGCAAAAATATCCGGTTGTTTCCATGGACATTTAATAACATTTTGTCAGTTCAAATTTAGTTTTGATTTTTGTTTCAATTCTTGGTACCGTACGTGATCAACTTATCATAATTATTTTTATCCATGTTTATTTTTGTGGTCTGAAAATGCAGTACAAGTTACAAGTATTTTTCGATCATATGCAGTTTAGTGAAGGTAGGTAGATGTTTAAAATGCAAATGTTTTCTGGCAAGAGTACCTCAGCAGCGGTTTGATAATCTGAGGCAGTCAAATATTACCTTCCGCATCTTCTCCTTTAATTCAACAGGAGAGTTTCTTTGAACTTTCTTTAAATTTTTAAATTTAGGAGAACTGGCGTTCGTGGAACTCATGCTTCTAGTTACGTTTTTTCCTTATAAATCGTGTGGTAGTAGTAGTATTCTGTATTTTTTTTACTAAAGATATAGGCACCGAAATGAATATTTTTAATGTAAATCATCAAATAAAATTAAAATCTCAACAAACTGGTCGATTTTTTTGATTTGACGCGGTGCGGTGTGACTCAATGATTTTTTGACACAATTTATTCCCACGTCCGTCACTTGTGTGTGCCATGAGTTTATCCACAAAGTCCACACTACATAGACTGTTGTGTTTGTGGTGTGTTGATTAGCTGGTAAAAAATTCAACACTCGGTATGGTCATGGCGTACTAAATGACGTCACATCACAGTACAGCGGAAGTTTAGAAGTCGTTTAGACAGCAAAATACTATGAAGATTTGTCAATGTCAAACATAAAAAAATCGTATATGACGTCACATCCTCTGATAGGCTTTTGCGGTCACATGACCAAATGTGCGTTTTGGACAAACTAAATTATTTAAAATATTAATAATGCTAATTTTAATCCATAAATTGATATCTCCATAATGATTAATCACTAGAAACTAAGTGGAAAGTACGAAAGTACTGTAGCCTACGGCTTGGCTGTCATGTCACTCATGTCATCTGTTGCTGCTGTCATTCTGTTCTGTCATTACTTGAAAAGCGCGGGAACTCTCGTAAAGTGAAGGCGGTCTATTTAAATAATTTTACTATTTAATAAATAAAAAGCTATTACTTGCGAGTTTTAGGCGGAAAAACAGTAATGGGGAAGCGTGGTGGTAAGAAACGAAAAAAAGGGGAGGAGGAAATACCAGATGGAGATCCCAACCGGGACTGTACTACTTCGGACTCAGAAGACGAGGGAGAGCAAGAAATCAATCATGCCCCTTATTATGTGACAGACTATACCAGACTGTACCCGGAAGACTCCACACAAACGGAATTTATTGTGTTTGTCGCATCCACAGACAGTGAAAAGCCAATCGGCACTCAAGACCTTCTGAGTATATCAAACTGTCTTAGGAAGTACAATAAAGGAGTGAAGTACCTAAGGGCGCTCAACAAATACAAAATTGGCGTTTACTTTGAAAAGCCAGGATTAGCTAATGCATTCCTAAATAACAAAACTTTTCTCACGGACAATAACTTCTCAGCTAGCATACCAGCTGCATCAACAGAAACTACCGGAGTCATTCGCAACGTCCCAATCAAATACACAAACAAGAAAATCTTCACTCTGCTTAGCAGCAGCAAGAAAATAATCTCTGTCCGACGTTTTTTCAGGAAAGTGACAACAGCCACTGGCTTTACAAGGCAACCAACACCTACAGTCGCCATCACGTTTGCAGCGACCACCCTACCAGAGTTTGTCGACCTAGAAGGTTGGAGACACAACATTGCGCAGTACGTACCTCCAGTAAAGCAGTGCTACCGATGTCTAAGGTATGGCCATATTTCCAAGTATTGCAAAAACAATGAGCGCTGTTCTATCTGTGGTGAAAGTCACAATTACAAAGACTGTACAACAAACAAAGAGAATGCTGTCTGTGCTCACTGTAAAGGGAACCATATTAGTATTTCTGGTCAGTGCCCTGTGAAACAAAAAAAAATTCAAGAAAATAGAGTAAAACACAAGGCTACTACTTATGCAGATTTATTTAATAAACAAAACTTCCCAGACTTAAAGACTACTAAAGATAAAAAGCCACAAACTAACCTAATGAATTTAATTAATTCTGATGCAACAACTATGAATCTTTTGATTGAAACAATAATTAAAATCATCACTTTAAATAAAACAAATGACACAATAATTTCATCAAAAAATGTTTTAGATGCCCTTACAGAGACTTTCAGTAAGAAAGATATGTCAGCAAGTTCAAAGAGCAAATAAAAATAATGCAATGGAATGCTCAGAGCTTACTGAGCAGCCGTCTTATACTTACTAGGTATTTATATGAAAATTGCATAGATATAGCTGTAATATCTGAGACATGGCTTAGGCCTTATCACAAATTTAGAATCAAAGGTTACAATGTAGAGCGTAATGATTGCGGAAATGAACACAATGGTGTTGCTATTTTGCTACACAAAAGTATTAAATATAATAGAATTCTTACTTACTTTGATAATTCTTTACAAAATTTAGCTGTTCAAGTTTCATTTAATAACAAAAAGTACACAATAGTTTCCGTTTATTGTCCTGGAAATAGTACACCAAGATTTCATATTAAAAAGTTCACAGATTTGATTGATAGTTTACCAAATCCAGTTTTCGTAGCTGGAGATTTTAACGCTCATCACACACTTTGGGGCTGTAACTCTGTAGATCCAAGAGGTAGGGACATTCTGAATAGCTTAGATGACTGTGATTTAGTTCTGCTAAATGATCGGCGGGTCACGACTGTAGGTTCTCACGTATTTAGGCCGAATGGCTTAGACTTATCCATGGTGAGCTCCTGTCTGGCGTTAAGATGCGATTGGAAAGTAGGTGACGATCCTCTTGGTAGTTATCATTTGCCTACATTAACCTCTATTCAATTAACTGCTGGAAATACTATGCCTGATAGATTGACATCAGACGCTACGGGAACTGCAATTCCCTATCATCCCAATCTTAGATTAGTGAATTGGAAACTCTATTCTGATAAAGCAAATGAAATGCTTAATAATTTTTCTATTTCTGATTATAGTAGTCCTTTGGAAGCCTACAAAAGCTTTTTCGAAATCTTACAAACAGCTGTAAACCTGTCAATTCCAAGCAGGGAAAAAAATAAAAACAATACATTACGTTCCGTTTTACAGAGGTCAGATTCCAATAAAAGTAGAAAACATCTTTCTGTGCCTTGGTGGAATAATCAATGTGCTAGTGCTGTACAAAACTCAAAAGATGCATACATTAAATTTAAAAATGACCCTTCATCTGAAAATTATATTAACTTCAAAAAACTGCAGGCTCTTAAAAAACGCATAATTAATAATGAGAAAAGCGAGAGTTGGAAAGAGTTCTGCTCAAATATTAACAGGCTTACTCCAATGTCTAAAATATGGAACACTATAAGAAAATTTAATAAAAGTAGTGATTGTAAATACCTTGTTGATGATTGCCCGACTTGGGTTAATGATTTTTTGAGAAAATACACCCCCGACTACGCGGAACAACCTATTATTAGCACTAGTTTCGGTAGCAATAATAATAACTATTCAAATAGTGATAAGGATTATTTAACAGATGAGTTTAGTTTTTCAGAATTTTATGCAGCTATTAAATCACGAAAAGATACGACTTGCGGCTTAGATTTTATATCCTATAAAATGTTAAAAAAATTAAATCGTGATAAGTTACTCCATTTGCTATCGATTCTTAACAATTTATGGCGTAATGATACGATCCCCGATGAATGGAAAACTGACTGTTTAGTTCCAATTTTAAAACCAGACAAAGATATGGACTGTCCTAATTCATATCGTCCAATAGCTTTAACGTCATGTGTCGGCAAAATATTTGAGCAACTATTAAAGCAGCGTTTGGAGTTTTACATTGAAAGTAATCACTTGCTACCTAATAATCAATTTGGATTTAGGCGTGGCCATTCGGCTCGTGAAAGTTTGGGGTGTTTTTTCACAGACATTCAAAAGGCTTTGAATAACAATTGTTTTTTAGTGTCTATATTCTTTGATATTGTAGGCGCATTTAATAATGTTAATCTCTCTATTCTGTCTGACACGCTGCTTTCTTTAGGTATTCCGAATAAAATAGTGGCTTGGTTATACCAATTTTTAAATGGACGAAAGGTTTACGTTAAAATGAATAATATGTTATATGGACCTCGACTTTCCTTCAAAGGAGTCTGTCAAGGTGGAATATTAAGTCCTTTAATGTATATTTTATATATATTTAGGCTAAATGAAATTTTAGGTCCCGATCCTGATATCATTAATTTACAATTCGCTGATGACTTAGTTATTTATGCGCAAGGTCCTAATCTTGCAATGCTTATTTCTAAATTAAATGGCATACTCAATAAACTTCACTCGTATCTAACTTATCTGAATTTAGATGTCAATGCAAGTAAAAGTAAAGTCGTAATTTTCAACAAACGTAACGTCAGTTTGCTTGGTTCCAATTTAAATTATAATAACGAGGAATTACCATTAGAATCTAGCGTAAAATTTTTGGGTGTAATTTTCCAACAGAATTTTACTTGGAACATGTATGTAGAATGTTTACTAGAACGATCACTCAGAGCGACCAACATCCTTAAATCTCTTACTGGTACCAAGTGGGGTGCAGATCCAAAAATATTGCTCTTGTTATACAAATCCTTAGTAAGAAGTCATTTTGAATATGCTTTCTTTTGTTTCGCTTCTAAGAAACATCTTGTTGAGAAACTAAATAAAATACAAAATAGGAACTTACGCATTATTTTAGGTGCCATGAACACCTCTCCAATAAATTCTATGCAAATTGAATGTAATTTACCTCCATTAGATATTAGATTAGACTTTCTTAAAAAAACTTTTTTGATGAGATTATTGGTTGTTAATAATAGTTTATTAGTGAAAAAGTTAACAAATACTGGTTTTCCTACTTATTTAAATGTTGCATTATTGGATGTTCAGAAATTAAAAGAAGATAATAATATACATACTAGTAATGAATTGCCTTGTTATGGTGGCATATATGTAGATAAATTTTTTGAGATGAAAATAGTTATTAAGAAAAATCTTAGTTGTAAATATGATGTACATAATGAACTTAATTCATGGGAAGGCTATAGACAATTGTACACTGATGGAGCTAAAACCAATGAAAATGTTTCTATGGCTTTTTATGATATGCAATTAAAGACTGGACATGGACTAAAACTACCAGCTACTGCAAGTATTTATACAGCTGAAGCATACGCAATACTAGCTGCCTTGGAGTACATTCAAAAATTAAATTGCCAGAAATGGATTGTTGTTACGGATAGCATGAGTGTCTTGGAGGCATTATCAAATCCATGTCATAGCGCCAAAACAAATTTTATAATTCAAAAGATCAGATCTAAATATTTTGAATTAGCAATGGCAGGTAAAGACATAACCTTATTTTGGACACCTTCACATATAGGTGTGACTGGTAATGAAGAAGCAGATACATTTGCTAAGATCATAGCAGACACTTCGGGCGTAGTTCCTGCCAAAAAAGTAATGCTGCCACATTCGGATTTGATGACTCTTCTGAAAAAATCGCTGCATAGAAGATGGAATGAGCATTGGCTTGAAACCCTTGTAACCAAAGGAGCATGGTATAGGGAAATCAATGATCAGATAAGAGCGCCCTGGTTCAGAAAAGGTACTTACAGGAATAGGAAGTTTTACGCGTGCATTTCACGCTTACGAATTGGTCACTGTCGATTCAACGAACATCTGCATAGGATGAACATGACTACCTCCCCGTCATGTACTTATTGTAATCAAGCAACCCAGTCCCTTAATCACATATTCTTTGAATGTGCTAAATTCTCTCTGCAAAGATTGATATTGATTGAAGAATTGTTAGAAGTTTATAAAAAACCTGAAGACATCCCGCGCCGTCTACAGGACCTCTTGAAGAATCCCGAATGTTTTATGACACTTTTCAAATTTATATGTTCAACAGTTGAAGAAATTTAAATTCTCAGCAGCAACAAACTCTGAAGACTTTCCCATTTCGAATCAACCGCTAGAAGATTATTTACTGAAGTCTAGGCTGTATGGATAAAATCCTTTGCCTTTTCCAGAATGGAAAGAACAGAACCAAAAAAAAAAAAAAAATGTCATTACTTTTTGTCATTGTTTGTCAGACAGACAGAAGCATACGGACGACATTTCGACAAACTTTGTGTGAGATACCTAGTGCTAAAGTGGAAATTATGGCCAAGTCCAAAAGTTGATCGTAAAATACATGTGAATATTGATATATTTATCTGCATATCATTTAATGCAATTGAGTTATACTATCAAACAATGACCCATGTCGAGAAACGCCAGCCACGGCCAGGAAAAGAAACCATTCATTCTGGGCATTTTATGGTGTCGCATTTTGAAGCAGAGGCTCAAGATGAATTTGACGATTTGGCAGTACCTGTTCCTGATGAAGAACAAAATGTCCCGAAAGTCTCAGTGGTTGCAACCTACACGGTTCCTGGCTCCAAAGAGCAATTCACACCTTCAGATAAAATTGTAACAAAACAACACCAACAGCTTTCTATTGAAATATCACTAACAAAATTATTTAAATGTATGACACTGGCATACAGGTAAGTTATTAATGTTATAAATGTACTACTTTATTTTATTGTGTCTAACCTATTCCACCTGTTATGGATTAAAATCATGTGTGAATTTGTTTTTTATATTTAATAAATGTAATATCTATTGTGATGTTAACACAATCATGTTTTAAACCTAAAACAGTTGCTTGAATTTTCAATTGTGTACTTTTAAGTACTTCAGGCATTCATCTTAACATGTTTTCTTAAAATGAGGAAACAGTATGTTTCCATTAGTTTGGTGTGCAAAGATAACAAGAGGTCATCAGCGCCTGTGTAAAAGACGCAGGTCATTTGCCGAGATAACTCTGTCTATGAATACTTAGTAATTATTGATATTAGTGTTTAAATTTATACAGCACTGATTTGCTACAACAGTAACTGATAACATGAATGTATTTATATAAACGTTATTCAAAAGCTTAATTTTTTCAATATTATATTTGGATAAAAAAAAACTCCATTTGTTTATAGCTAGTCCAACATTGTAAACAATCTTTTTGTTACTTTGAAAATAATATCAGCAAATAAAATTAATTTACTATTTAATTTAAAAAGATCTCAGTGCTGAACGATGAATTAGCTATGTATGTTGTAAGATTTGTGTCAATCTTGTTTCAAAAGGAATATTTTTGCTAAAATGTAATGTTAAGATTGTTAACAATGTTGGACTAGCAAAGATGAATGGACTTTACTCATAAATTGATATAACTTTTTTATATTCTGCACTTGCTACTTGATGAAAAAACCTCGAATTTGGCAGTATAGTAACCTTTTTATATGGATAATCGGAATCAGCTGAAACATCTTTATAAATAGTTTTCTTACCCTTTAAGTAACTAAATAGCCAGAGTTTCTTAAACATGCATTCTTATATTTTTATTATGTTTTAAACACTTGAGGCATATACTTAGGTGTTTTATTTACATGTTCCCTGTCAAACTATTAGATTTTATTGAGAATATAATATTATTATAGATAAAACCAATTATTGAATAATTCCATATTTAAAAGAGTCAGAAAACTAATTGTACTGGTAGTTTTATTGTTGTTATTATTATGAACCTGAAACTTAAAAGTATAGGTACCAGTAAAATTACAATATGTTATACATAAAATATTAAAAAGTCATGTTATGTTGAACATTTTATTTTCACCTATATTAATGGTTGGATACCGTAGAACTATAGGGTGATGATAAGATAAGAAGTCTGACTTTATTTGTTATCAACCTGCTATTTGCAATAAGCTTAAGATCCTTTTGATAATGCCTCTGATAAATGGCTTAGCATTTGACTGTCTGACAATTTCACATTTCAACAGTACAGTTCCTCACAAAGCCTGTACTTTAGTATTAAAGTGCTCAAAAACAATTTCTTTGCAAATATCAATAATGTCTGTTTTTAATCTGCTTCAAGTTAAAATGATTCTTCTTAGTTCAAGGACTCATATAGTTAACTTAGTTAAAGTGCTATTATTGAACGTTAGATTGTGACAAGGAGCGATAACTTTAGGATTAGTTAGTATGGTAAGTAAATGTATAAAGTATAAAGTTTTTTCTTATTTTTGTTTTTCTCAGACAAAAACTAACCTCCCCAAAATGGAATCGTTTCAAAGGTATAAAACTCCGGTGGAAGGACAAAATCAGACTAAACAATGTTATATGGAGATGTTGGCATATGCAATGTAAGTACAAGTTATTTCTTTCATTCTGAATTTTTAGGTATGACCAATTTTTTAAATGTTATAATCTAATTAATTACCATTATTTTCTATGTCACTTCATTTAGATTAAATAGAGCTGATATGGGTCTTTCTTTTGTAAATTAATATTTTTATAAGATGCTTAAAAAATTTTAATCAACATTAGTTTTCCCCTTCCAAATGTGTTAATATTCGTATATATCAACATTAGTTTGCCCCTTCATCTATGCGACTCTCTCACTGCCAATATCCTCATAATACCGGGCGCATTGGTAGGTACTTTGTTATCTTTTGACTCGTGCGGTTTTCGTATTAGCAGATTCGAAGGAAAAGCTTGGAAAAGGAGATACAGGAAATAATATCGTAACTTGTAAGCTGAATTTGGAAAATCAAAAATGTTATGGTCCGTTTAGGCTTGGGGCGCGTTCCCATTATTTATTTACTCTACAGACAGATTATTGTATTGGACGAGCCGACTCGGCAACTGTGTTTTTTTTTTAACCCACAACACAGAAGTAACGGAACGGATGCAGGTACATGCGTTTTGTCAGTGCTAGATGTGAGATTTTGAATTTGTTTGTTTTTTCGCCTAATTATAAATAAATCGATCTCGCACGACATAGCGGGTTACGCGCCCTTAGTGTCCGCGTAGGCAGATGGCCGGTCGCGGTGGCCCACCCCGGCAGTGGCCACCACTGATGGGATGGGTGTCGCGTGCCTCTACCCTTATTACAGCGCAATCGGACTACCGTTAGAGCTTTAAACGGAAAGGTACGGAACCCTTTTGTGCTTTCGTCCGACTCGCACTTGTCCAGATTTATACAAGTCAAGTCACCGTCTAGTTTCTTTTAAGTCATTAAGAAGAGTGTCTTACGCTTCTGTCTTTACTACTTGCTATCTAATAGGTGGTTTAAAAATATTGACATTTAAAATAGGTATTTTGTTTCCTTGGTAATTTTTACCCATGGAATTTAGTAGGTACCTACCTAACTTTTTTGAAAATTTTACGTCACCATGCGGATAAGTAAAATGTAACGTTATATTATATTATAATGCAAACAATTGATAAAAATGTTACATAAGATTTATGCATTGATAAGAGTGACCCCTCAAATCGATTATTTTATATCATTTATTAACATTTAGGTAAGCAACTTGATGATTTTCGCTATTTTAATTAAATCATATGAAATACAATCAAGGCCTAAGTTAATAAATTCTGTTAACTACCTACACAAATAAATAAAAAACTACGCATTTATTTGACTCATAAATATTAAGTATAGATAAATATCACGCTTTTAAGGAATGAGAAATATAACGCGTGCCGTTTTAATGTTATCATTGCATGAGATATATCGGCATTCACAAGAGGTTTTCGCCGATTTCAGTAATTATTATGTAGAATAAAAATAAAAAGGTAATTATGGCAATAATAACAGAATTAGGACACCACAAAGCGATGCTAAAAGAGCGGAGCTCTATTTTTGAATCACTCGCTTGGATATGGCGTGTGATTTTCGTTCGAAAACGAATAAAGAATCAACGAAAACAACGCGAAATATAGACGTGAGCACTCACAAATTTGAGCAATGATTTTTCAAATTCTTCCTATGTAGATTACAACTGGTTTTCATTCCAAAATTCGACTTTAATCAATGAATATTACACGCCATCTTGAAGCGAGTGATTCAAAAATAGAGCCCGGGCTCTATTGTTGAATCACTCGCTTAGATATGGCATGTGATGTGATTATAGTTCGAAAACAAATAAAAAATCAACGAACATTTCGCGAAATATAGACTTGAATACTCAAAAATTGAGCTTTATTTTTTCAAATCCCTCCTGTGTGAATTACAACTGATTTTCATCCCAAAATTGGACTTAAATCAATGAATACCACACGTCATCTTGACACGAGTGATTAAAAAATAGGGCCCCTGACTCGTCGCAATTTCCTCATTCGCTAACCATGAAGCAAACAGCCATATTCTTAAACATTTCCTCGACCTCGACCCGACTTACAGATGTGCGCTACGCAACAATAAACTTACCACATACTTAAGAAAATATAACACTTCAAGTATTATTCCATTACCTAAATGATAAACTAGGTAGTCCAGTACCTTCAAAATTAGAACCGTAAATGCGATGAAAACAATGTGTTGTCTCTACGTATTTATTTTATTTTATTAAAATTTGGCTTTAGTAGTGCTGACTTTATTTACTGACGTTTAAAGCCAACCTTCAGCTTAATTGTTCACGGCTGTAACAAATATAAACACAATGAGTCTAAATAATGCAATATTATTAGAGATCCCTCTCTCATAAATAAATAAGGGTGGAGAATAAGGGGGTGGAGGTGGAATAGTTTTGTGAAAAACCAAACGTCTGTCTTGGCTTTAGAGTTAGCTGTAAAGTCTAGTTAATGCAAATAGGACAAGTATACATGTATTTTTAAAATCACATTGGTTTGCTCTTTACTCCAGACCAAGCCAAGCGTGGCTAAAACAGCACCAGCGTCGACAATGCAATGACTTCACCCAGAAGAAACTTATCTATTCACGTTTATTTTGAAAATTTTCGAGCTCTATCGTTAGGACGCGGGTAGTGAGTTTCTCCCTTTTGCAGTGCAATATTAATTTTTTTTACTATAGACAGATAGATAATCATCCATTGTGCACTTGGTCACGAAACGCACTTGACAGACTCACAATACCTACCCTATAAAAACGACTAACGCTTATTTAGACGATTATAACATTCTTTTAGTTTGATTATACAGACGTACAGTTTCTTAATTAACTATTTGTGATGATCGTAAAAATGAACAGATTAGATAGTACTTTTATGCTACGGATCTTCACATTTTGGGCGACGATGATGATGTCGGAGGCCGGAGCTACAATTTATAAGAATCGCGAGAAAGCATACGTGAGCGTTATCTATCGGTAGCACGTGCTCGAGAGGTGCGTATTTAGTATCTATGTAGTTGCTAACGCGAATATTCGACAGGCCTAACGACCACGCACTATTATCGTGAGTGGATACAATCGAACGATGCGTGTAGACGATTTTATCATATTAATACTTGACGAGTTATAAATCATTGATAATAAGCCGGCCAATATGATCGCGTAGCTAATAGCCAGGAGGGATGTGGCAGTGGGCGTGTGTTCGTTTCTGTACGCACTGAGGGGTGTGTGTATTCCAACCTCCATATCGTAGTACAAATTAAAAATTAAGTGTATTTGTAGAATACCTAAAACCGATGAAGTCAGTACTTTAAAGCTTTAATTTCATATGATTTTATTTGTTTTGCAGTTATAAAGAAGCAAAATACTTTAGTGTGCCAGTTCGCTTCGCCGTTAGACGTTGATACTCACGTTAAGCCAGAGGTAACATCAACTTTACTTTTTATGTAAAACTTCTTACAAAGTCACTTATTTCCATTTCGAAATTGTTACATTACTTTTAAGTTGCAAGAAGTGTATAAACATTATTGTTTGATTGCAGACACAGATACTAGAAGGCAAATATTGGAAACGAAGAGCCGAAGCAGTAATAGCAGAATATAAAAAATGGCGGATGTTTCATATAATGCGGCTCCTCGGCAAGGGGGACCCCGCCGTCCAGGATACGGTGAGAATATTATTATTAACAACATTTTTTTATATTTATCTATCAAATCCATACAGTTACTTAATTAAATTATAATAGTAATTATAATAATTAATATTTTATGCTGTTTTTTAACTCTTGCTCCTGCTGTCAACGCAGATTGTATCAGATGGATAATTGGAACCCTTAATCCCCCCTTTTACCCTCTACCGTGCTGTCGCACAGTGGATCGACGCCATACTAGCAAAGGGACATAGGCAACTTAAATATATAAGTGTCCGTTTTTGAAAAACAAATCATTCCATCGTATACGCCTACTTATAAGCTGTAAAAAAGATAAGTAGCATTTTCTTATTAGAAACTTATTTTGAGAGCTATGGCACCAAACGTGATTTATTTGTATGGGAAATGGCATAAAAAATAGTGTAGCTTCCGATTTTCTTCGTGTTTCGATTTGATTTTTTTATATGTTATTTAGACATACATTTGCTACATTTTCTCCAAACAAACATGGTGCGCCACACGCACCCCTTAAGAGGTAGGGGTCCACTTACTTGACAACAAAAATAACTTTGTTTTTCATAGTATTTGTATGAAAGACAAAGTTATATTTGCGATTGTTCAAATTGTGTTAATTGACAAGAATACCGGTTCTATAAGCGTTGACTGATGTTTTCCTTCTTGTGAACAAATTGATTAATAAGTTATTATTTCGACTTCGATGGTGACACTGACAAAATGGTCAGACCATAGAGGTAAATCATCGTCCTTTTTTACTGTACCTATCTCTGGAAACGATTGTGTTAGTTAACAGTGTGTCATATCATCATCATCATCATCATGAAAACCTTCCTGGTCTTATGCAAAGACAAGACAGTGTAATAAATGTGTTCTACAAACTAATCTTCCTATCAATAAATGTGGCCCCCATACATGGAACTAAAACAAAATATATTTTTTTTGCTTAAACCTAAGCGTGTCCTAGACATTAGACTGTCGATCATCATCATCATCATCATCATTATCAGACGAAGGACATCCACTACGGTCGAGTCGGTCTGCATCCAGTTCGATCCTGCGATCTTTACAAGGTCGTCTGTCCATCTTGTCGGCGGACGTCCTACGCTGCGCCTTTAGTCGAAGGGTCTCCAATCTAGGACTTTTCTGCACCAACGGCCATCAGTTCTATGCGCTATGTGCCCTGCCCACTGCCACTTGAGCTTACTGATTCGCAGGGCTATGTCTATGCTATGTATATGCTATGCTATGTATATCTCCTCGTTTCTGCATAGCCCTCTTCATCGCTCGTTGTGTGATTTTGAGCTTCTTTATGATGCCCATAGTTAGAGACCACGTTTCGGATACATACATACATGTCATCACTGGTAACACACACTAGACTTTCGTCTTCAGACACTGAGGTAATTGAGACGAGAAGACGCTCTTGCGCATTTTCCCGAACGCTGTCCAGCCGAGTTGGATTCGTCGATTGACCTCTTTCTCAAAGTCTGTGGATAGGTCTTTTAAAATGACAGGTGAGAGGAGAGGTTCCTTAAACTGTTTTTTCTAAAAGTCTAACATTTGTAAGATAGACGCTTCCAAAGTGTTATAAAATGCGCGTCCACCCTCTAACTTTTGAACTCAGCAAGTGAAAATTTTGAACAAAATACATAACGTATATCTTTACAAATTCGATAAGAAGGAAAACATCAGTCAACGCTTGTACCTCTTAACCGGTATTTTTGTCAATTAACACAATTTGAACAACCGCAAATATAACTTTGTCTTTCATACAAATACTATGAAAAACAAAGTTATTTTTGTTGTCAAGTAAGTGGACCCCTACCTCTTAAGGGGTGCGTGTGGCGCACCATGTTTGTTTGGAGAAAATGTAGCAAATGTATGCCTAAATAACATATAAAAAAATCAAATCGAAACACGAAGAAAATCGGAAGCTACACTATTTTTTATGCCATTTCCCATACAAATAAATCACGTTTGGTGCCATAGCTCTCAAAATAAGTTTCTAATAAGAAAATGCTACTTATCTTTTTTACAGCTTATAAGTAGGCGTATACGATGGAATGATTTGTTTTTCAAAAACTGACACTTGTATATTTAAGTTGCCTATGTCCCTTTGCTAGTATGGCGTCGATCCACTGTGCGTCGGCCAGTATCCAGTGCGCAGGTCAGGGAATGGTCGATCAAAGCCTAAAAATAGACTCCTGGGATGTTGTCATTGGATGCCTTTGCTACACCTAGGATTTTGGTAGGTTTGGTGGCTTGAAATGATATCGATTCTCCCAATGACATAGCGACATGGTTTCTTACTCACTCCTTTTGGTGTATGGACTGAAGAATAAGTTTACAACTTAGGTTTTTGAAATGAACCGTTTTAAAGCGTTTTTGACGAAAATTCGTGGCGTGGGAAGGGTTAACCAATTAACTAATTAATTATTTTAAAATGGTTGGCGATATGAAGAATCCAAAATCTAAATGGATGGTTAGCCTACTATACACTTATTGACCTTTTCATTGCGTATCCGTTTAATATAGTTTTGTAATTTGTTTGATCAGATTAACAACAAAGGATTATGAATAAAATATGAACCACTCATCCCGGCTTCAGACCGACACACCAACATTCCAAAATATTAACATCCCGTCTTTGCTGTGCTGCCAACCCCGCATCCCCTCGGACTTCTCTTTCTCACCACCCTCGAAAGAAAGGGATGGGCGACAGAAAAAAAAGTAAACCAGACGAAGACATCAGCTGTTGTGCAGGCTTTATTTTTTAATTTATTCACAAAAACAGGTTCCAGTGAAGACAGCTGAGAAAAGGCTCGTCCTATATTTTGTGGAGGAGAAATTTTTACGCTGCTTTTCTTCATTTTAAGACAAAGGTAGGTAATGCAAAGTTAACTGTAAGTAAAAATACAAGAATTGTTCAAAAATATGAACATCTGGTTGGTTGGTGTAAAATT
>OY757257.1:6318026-6350768 GCA_963584085.1 Pyrausta aurata
CCGTTTCTGGCTTACTACCCATGTAACTGATAATTTCCGTAAAATTTCTGCTACTCTCTTCCAGAAAAAGTCTGAATTTCAAACCGCAGTATATTCTTTAGAGCAAACCTACTTGACGTGGATGGTAGAGTCACTAATTATTGTCATGGTTGTCGTGAGGCAGCCGTGTTAAAAATAACGCGGGTAACGCTCACCAAGTCTGCATAATGCAGCAGCTCCAATCTATTGGTAGCCACGATCACCGTCCTTCCTGCGCGCGCGGCCGGCACCAGCGCTCTCGCCACCACGTGCCGAGCGAGCGGGGCGTCAAGCGCAGCGAGCGGCTCGTCAAGCGCCAGCAAACGTGCGCCGGAGTACAGCGAGCGGGCGATGCAGACGCGAACACGCTGGCCCCCGGATAGAGGCGCGCCGTGGCTGCCCAGACGCGTGGCGTCGCCTTCTGTAACGATAAAAGTTCTACATTTAGCAACGAGTTATCTCTGCATTTTAGTAACTTAGCTAACTACTACCAGGATTACGGAACGTTAGATACTGACCTGCAAAGTAATTGATCTACAAAGTAAGCAGGTAGCTGACATTGTTGTACACGCAATGAGCTACAATAACGTATCTAAATAAAATTAACCTCATCCAAGTTCGAGAAATAAAAGCCCGTCTAGTCTAGGTAAACTAGACGAGGGCTCATAAGGCCTTTCTGAGATCAGAGAGGCACTATGCCTGCCTATCTTGATGCTCTTACGTCGAAAACTTTTGGATAATTTGTACGTGTATTAACACGTAGAAACATCCTTAGTTTTTCCTGTGTTCATTTAAATTATCTACACGACCGGAAACTGCACAAAAATGGCAAATTAAAATCGTCTTTGATGTCCAATTTTAAACTCCGCTAACAACTAAAATAATAAAAATCGTGCGCTCTAGAAAAACGAATGCAGAATAACCTTGGATCGTTCCAACTAATTAAAATAAATCGTGCGCTATCGGCTAGCCATATCGCGTGAAATATGGATGAAGTGAAGCTCTTTTGTTATTTACATGGATGACCACTCGGTATTGCATTGTTATCTTGATTCTCTCGAAGAATATTCTAATGTCATTAGATATCATTAAATGCCGTCACATTATTTCGATTTCGCCTTTTTTTTGGTACAAAGGAAAGGCTATAAAATATAGTTAACTAGTAAATATTGTTTAATCTTGTAATAGCTTTTCCATACAGAACATTGCAAATACTGAGTTAGGAGATTAGTTCCAACTTTTAATCATAGATGTCGCTGTGCCTAGTTAAATCGCGATTGGTACTGGTTTTTTCTATGCGTATATAAAGGTTCAAAATTTTCACTCTTACTAACTGGGTACTGTCTTTCATTTTCGAAGTCAACCTAGTTATTTTTGGGACACTGTACATTGTGGTCCTAACGTGCCGGAAGGCATTTGGGAGATTGTACTGTTGTCCAACCCTGCACACCGGCAAGGTGACGGATTGTCACTCAAGGTATCAAGCTCTACGCTCGCTCGGACAGCGCCTGGTAGCGCTACAAGGTGTCGAAATCAACTACCAGGGGGCGCTAAAAGCGGCGAAGTCAGAAGTTCTCACCAGGGTGCGGTAAAAGCGAAGATCCACATCAGACGAGGAGATTTCGGATGGCGCTAGGAGCAACAGGTGCCATTTGGAACTAAGGTCGTGAGTCAGTGAACAAACATTATATACATACAGTTGTCAAAGTTGAAGTTAGTTGTCAGACACTTGTAACATTTTCCGTAGATTTTAGGACTTAGAATAATCAGTGAAAAAGTGATCATACGGGGAACCTATGCCCGATTTTTTACAAGTGTCAAATTCTCCAAACACTTAGAAATTTTTTGAGATTCCGGACATAGAATTCTCAGTGAGTTTGGACTTCATCGGTTTCGTGTTCGTCGGACTTTTAATATTTGTGTGGTATTAATAAACTCTGTTTATATGTGTACAATTGTTAATGTGTCTAGCAGCTGTTAACAATAGTTGAAATTTATTTGGTTTGTTTGGTAATTAATTGGTTGTCTAATTGTAATCATCTGATTTAGTTTCAAAGCTCATTCATTGCTTCATGTCTGAAAGTGAAAACTTAGATATTTTCTTTGAAACAGCGGATAACGATTCTCAAGATATCATTATGGAAACTTTAGTTAAACTTCAGGAGGATTGTAAAATCACAATAAATAAGGGCAAAGTCAATTTTAAAAAATCGCCCAAAGAAAGAATTACCCAATCTTACATAGAGACTCGACTTGAAGCATTGGAAGAGCAGTGGAAGTCGTTTGTCGATACTCATCGTACCATCATAACTGATGTCGAAACAGACGTGTATAGGGAGTCTAGTTATTTCAAAGATGAGATGTACGAATCGACTCACGAGCTCTATTGTGATTATAAATCCGAATTGAAAGAAAGTTTAGGTAGGATATCTAAGCCTAAGCAGACTTCTGATAGTAAACCGGTTTCAAGTCCCATATCAGCAATCAGTATGCCACAGGTCAAACTACCGAAAATAAGTATTCCCATCTTCAGTGGAAAATACACTGAATGGACCACGTTTAAAGATTTGTTTGAGTCACTTGTCCATCGTAACGAAAGTCTTGAAAATGTACACAAATTACATTATCTTAAAGCCCACTTATCTGGGGAAGCAGAGCAATTATTACGACACATTCCTGTAACCGATGCAAACTATGATGAATCGTGGTCTCTACTGAACAGGCGCTTTAGCAATAAAAAATACTTATCCAACTGTTTGCTAAAACGCTTGACAGGGCAGTCAAACATCAATTCTGAATGCGCCAAAGCCATTAAAGGTTTGTTAGATACGACATGTGATTGCTTAAACGGACTTAAAAATTTGGGATTGCAGATAGATTCATGGGATGTAATTGTCATTTATCTTATGAGCGCCAAATTAGATGCCGAGTCACGCAAACTGTGGGAGGCTGAAATAAGCACTTCCGACGACCACCCTACTATGATTCAATTTAAAGCCTTTTTAGAACATAGGTTTCGGTCGCTGGAATTCTTGCCTACCCGCCCAGTCAAATCAAATGTAGTCCGAAATAGTGTCACAGTTCATCATGCGTCAGAATTAGTTTGCCCGTTCTGTTCCGAGAGTCACAAATTATACAACTGTAAGAACTTTTCTAAAGAAGAAGTAGATTCACGACGTAAGTTTGTCCAGTCTAATGGCCTGTGTTACAACTGTATGTTCCCTGGCCACTCAGTGTTTACTTGCCGTCAATCTTCCAGATGCCGAATTTGTAAGAAGAAGCATCATTCTCTTTTACATACCAGTAGTCCCAAGTCGACTGATAATAATGTTGAGAACTCATCAGCCGACAAGAGTGAATTAGTTGTAGCCTCAACTTCGTTAGCAAGTAGCGAAGCAAATAATAACATCACAACCTGTAACGTCAATCTTAACGGTGACGTCCTTTTAGCGACTGCGCTTGTAAGAGTAGTGTCGCGATCTGGAACCAATGTCACGTTGAGATCTCTTTTAGATCAGGGTTCTCAGGCTTCGTTCATCACGGAGTCCGCCGTACAATCGCTAGGATTAAAACGGGTCTCGAGCAAGGTGGTTGTATCAGGTGTTGGTGATCAAATTGAACCTGTTGTGTCAAAAGCAATGGTAAGTTTCAAGTTACAGTCAATTTATGATCCAAATTTCAATGTTTTAGTTAAAGCTCACGTATTAAACAAACTGACATCAGTAATTCCTGCACGAAAAGTTAATGTTCAGCTGTGTCAAAGTTTAATAACGCTTCAGTTAGCCGATCCCAAATTTCATACACCCAACAAGATAGATCTTCTTTTGGGAGCTGACATTTACAGCCAGATTTTAGTTGAGGGATTCATCAAGGGTTCTCCAGGCTCTCCAATAGCACAAAAAACAAAGCTTGGATGGATCTTATCTGGCCAGGTTCAGTCTGAATCTGTAGATAGCTCAGAGTCAAGCTTTCATAGTAGTATCATCAGTATGCACGCTCAAATAGATGATAATGAGCTACTAAAGAGATTTTGGGAATTGGAGTCTGAGCCAACTTGCATTGCCGATAAAAGTAGCTTAACAGAAGAAGAGGAAAAGTGTGAAAATTTTTATGTCAACACAACCACCCGAGATGAAGAGGGTCGGTACATTGTTAAGCTTCCTTTCCGCTCCTCTGATCCACAATGCAAGTATGGCAACTCTTTAAATATAGCTGCGAAACGATTAGGCTATCTAGAGAAGCGATTAGAGAAAACTCCGGAATTAAAGAAAGAGTACGCGCACGTGATGGCGGAATATCTTTCTCTTGATCACATGGAACAGGTTCCAGACGTAGAAAAAGCTAAGTCTGACGCCGTTTATCTTCCTCATCATGCCGTTGTGCGAGAAGACAAAACAACAACAAAGGTAAGAGTTGTCTTCAACGCGTCTAGCCCAGGTACCAACGGAATTTCATTGAATAATGACCTAATGGTTGGACCAACTCTACAACTGGACTTGAGGCACATAATCATGCGTTGGCGTAGACATCCAATAGCGCTCATCGCTGATATAGTGAAAATGTACCGGCAGGTGAAAGTGGCGGCTGAAGACACAGACTTTCAAAGAGTTTTATGGAAAGATGAGTCTGGTATGCAGCATTACAGGATGTTGAGGGTTACTTTTGGTACAGCAAGTGCGCCCTACTTGGCTGTCAGAACTCTCCAGCAGCTCGCACATGATGAAGGTAAGTCCTTTCCGATGGTGTATGAAAGTATTCTGAAGGACTTTTATATGGATGATCTGATGACGGGCTGCTTGAATGCTGAGGAAGGTCTTCAAATATATGAAGAAATGAATGAAATCATGAAAAGAGGTTGTTTTGAATTACAAAAATGGGCAACAAACAATACAGAACTGATGCAACAGATGGGTAAGAATGGGCAAGGGGTAGAAGCAAATCTGGAAATAGGTAAAGGAAAGGAAGGGACTGAAGTTAAGAAAGTTTTAGGTTTAACCTGGAACAAGTCCTCAGATGAGTTCGAATACACCATACGCCTGCCTGAGCGGAACCATCCTGTAACGAAACGAAAAGTATTGTCCGATATTTCACGTTTATTTGACCCCCTCGGTTGGATTGCGCCATCTCTAATTCAAGCAAAGATCTTTATACAAAAATTATGGATGGCAGGGCTTGATTGGGATCAAGAGTTGCCAGAACATTTATTGCAAGAGTGGGTCTCATATCGGGATCAACTTCTCTCACTCACCAAATTTACAATCCCCAGATGGATGCAGACCGGCCGTACCGATAATTGTTTGGAGTTGCATGGGTTCTGCGATGCATCAAAAGATGCGTATGCAGCAGTTGTTTACCTACGGGTAGTAGATAGCAATGGCATGGTTAATGTCCATCTCGTAACTTCCAAGACCAAGGTCTCTCCCATTAAAGTCGTCTCCATCCCTCGACTAGAATTGTGCGGAGCAGTTTTATTGTCGAAGTTATTAGCAGAAGTGGCTGAGGTTCTGGAAGTACCAAAAGATAAAGTGCATGCGTGGACAGATTCCCAAGTTGTATTAGCATGGCTCAGTAGCCATCCTAGCCGGTGGAAGACATTCGTTGCCAATCGTGTCTCGGATATCCTCACGACCTTTGATCGAAAGCAATGGTCACATGTAAGTTCTCAGGAGAACCCAGCTGATTGTGCATCACGTGGAATTCAACCTAGTAAGCCAGCTGAAATCGATTTTTGGAAAAAGGGTCCCTCTTGGTTGACAAAAGAGCTTATCGAATACAGTCCACAAGGTTGTAACCAAGAAACCAATTTGGAAGAGAAAGCCACAAAAAATGTTGATTGTACTATTAGTAGCACTACAGATATAGATATTTGTACAAGATTTTCGTCACTGCGACGTCTTGTTAGGGTTGTATCATATTGTCGCAGGTTTATCACAGCTTTAAACACCAAAATCAAAAAGCAGCCAAAAATCGAGTTCAACAAATGGTTAACACGTAAGGAGCAGGAAGAAACTACGTTACTGTTGATAAAACAAACTCAAGATGAACATTACAGGGATGAAGTACTATGTTGCATGAAAAAATCTTCGATTAACCGCAAAAGTTCCATTCGCAGTCTCAATCCCTTCCTTGATTCAGACGGGATACTCAGAGTAGGAAGTAGACTTAACAACTCTCAACTGTCAAGTGATACAAAGTATCCTATTGTTATGCCTCATAAGTCACACTTGACGGATTTGATTGTTGCTGATGCTCATGAACGGACGCTTCATGGAGGTCCTCAATTAATGCTCAATTATATCCGCGGCAAGTACTGGATTGTGAATGCGAAACGGCTCATCAAAGCATTTGTTCACAAATGTGTGGTATGCATACGCTATTCTTCACGAACAGCTAATCAGTTGATGGGTCAGCTTCCAGCATCTAGAGTCAACCCTAGTAGACCGTTTCAGCAAAGTGGTGTAGATTATGCTGGTCCTATTGCAATCAGAACTAGTAAAGGACGCGGTCATCGCTCAACCAAAGGCTATATTTGTTTGTTTGTATGCATGGCCACTAGGGCCATACATTTGGAGGCTGCCAGTGATTTGACGTCAGAAGGGTTTATTGCGGCCTTTAAGAGATTTGTGGCTAGGCGGGGGCACTGTTCCGATTTGTGGAGCGACAACGGCACTAATTTTGTTGGGGCTTCACGTGAGTTGTCTGCTCTACTTTCAGAAGAAAAGGCCTTTGTCAAGGAAGACATCGCTGAGTGGCTCTCAACAAATGGCACAGAATGGCACTTTATACCTCCTCGTGCTCCAAATTTTGGTGGTCTTTGGGAGGCGGGTGTGAGGTCTACAAAACACCATTTACGGCGTGTCATCGGAACCAGCACTCTTACTTTTGAAGAGATTACAACTGTGTTGGCTCAAGTTGAGGCATGTCTTAATTCGAGACCAATCTCACAAATTAGTGATAGTTCAGACGATCCCTATCCTCTTACACCTGGTCATTTTCTCGTGGGTGGTCCACTTCTACTTCCTCCAGATTCAAACTACGAGTCGTCAAACGTAGGTAGTCTAAGGCGATGGCAGCACACACAGAAAATGGTGCAAGACTTTTGGCGGAAATGGTCTCGGGAATATTTAATCCAATTCTTACAGCGTCATAAATGGTCTTCGCAAATACCAGAGCCAAACGAGGGTGATGTGGTTTTAGTAAAAGAGGATGATCTTCCACCTGCGCGTTGGCTTTATGGTATTATTATCCAAAAACACCCTGGCCCAGACAAGATTACTCGTGTGGTTAGCTTACGTTGTAGAGGCTCTATCATTAAAAGACCGGTTTCAAAGCTATGTGTTTTACCTGTGGCAGATTGATTAATGTTTTACGCTACTAGAGAGGAAAATATAATGTTTTATTTTCATATAAGTTTCTATTTTGTTTGCTCTATAACTTGATAAATGTTTATTTGTCACATCAAGTTGTGAGTAATTTTATGTATAGTTTTTATTTGTGTTTACTCTGTAACGAATGTTAAACTTTTTTCATATGTTAAAGTAGATAATTTTAGTTCTAATGATTGTTGGAAAATGTGTGTAGTTTTTCTATTTATTAATATTGTCAGTGGTGAATGTTGTTTGTTTTCTGATGGACATCACAGCTGTCCATGGTGGGCGGTATGTTTAATCTTGTAATAGCTTTTCCATACAGAACATTGCAAATACTGAGTTAGGAGATTAGTTCCAACTTTTAATCATAGATGTCGCTGTGCCTAGTTAAATCGCGATTGGTACTGGTTTTTTCTATGCGTATATAAAGGTTCAAAATTTTCACTCTTACTAACTGGGTACTGTCTTTCATTTTCGAAGTCAACCTAGTTATTTTTGGGACACTGTACAATATACATATTTAAATAGTTATAATAATGTAATCGGAACATGTTTGATTTGTCTTAAAATGCACTACCTATTTACTTCATTATTTATGCACGAAAGGCTTTCCTTTCCTAATGTTTGGATACCGTTTTCTATTCAGTTTGTTAGTGTACGAGAACTTGTGGAAAAGTTGTAAATTAGGTACATGCCTATTATACCTACCAATAAAAAATATGTAGTACTTAGAGCAAGTTGTATGTATGATATGTTGTATGAGACAAATGTGCCATATGTACCGATAGTTTGTTCGCGGAATCTCAGTCACAGAAACAGCTCGTTAATAGCATATGTAGTTATTCACCATGAAACTGTTTAACAAGGTTATGGTCTACTTCTATCTGGATTATTATTTGAAACAACGATCCCACGTTCGAGCTAATGGTGGACCCACAAAATTAATGTTCGGTGGTTGGACCCATATTTTAAAGCTATGGATAGAAAATAGATAGATATCCATAAACAAGTTAGCGCAATACAAGTCTGTCTACAAGGCCACTAGTTTCTTTCTATGCCTTCTTCTTCACTCTCTGTAATCTAGTTAATTAAAAATTATTTTTCAAATTTATTTAAAAAACACATACAAATTATTACAGGAACTTTCTTGCGTTAACAACTGCAGTAGTAAAAGACTGCGTTTCGCAGTCATTACCGCCCACCTAAAGAGTTTTACAAACATATAATAACTTAATTTTTTCTTTTTATTATCTTATCCTGTCTCGGGACCACAGGGTCCCGGACAAAGGTCCGTAAAGGCGTACATAGGGGCCGAAGTCACTGTGTGTTGGCTACATTGTGTAGTGTTGTGTAGGCCCGTTTGACAACATTAATCTTAATAGTGTGAGAGGCAAGCCGATGATTATCCCTGTTTGCACTATATTTATATAATTATAATTTAAACTTGTTTGTGCGTTATAAATTGCTTATTTATACCAGGCAACAGCTGCAAGTCAGGTCTTAAAGCAGCGGCTCGCAGCACACGGCCGTAGCGTCGCTGACACCATGGGTTGCCCATCACGATGTTGTCTCGCACCGAGCCCTCCACCAGCCAAGGAGGCTGCCCCGCGTACCACGTCGTACATCGCCTGCAAATCCCACACAATTCCACGAATATTAGACAGTTAATTAAGTGAATAGGAAGTCTAACTCGGCATTGTATTCAAGCCTAAAAAACTTTCCATTAAAATACCGTTCTCATGCATAGAAGCAGCCAGTGTAAAAAGCGACCGTTATATACGGGTGCCGTGTTTACGTGTCACGGTTGAGGTCCATCAATCAGTATTCTGCTCACCCGTTGTAGGTGACGTCGCCACGCTCCACAAACATCTCGCCTAGCGCCGCAGACAGCAGCGAACTCTTGCCCGACCCGCTTGTGCCAACCACCATTATTAGTTTTCCTAAAAACACATTAGTTATGAGATAATCATTTAAAAGATCTAAGGCATTCTATTCGAATCAATTCTTACCTGCTGGAATATCTAAATCGTCAACTTCTAATAACATGTCATTCTTCATTCCCCAAGAAAAAGCGGCATTTCTAAACCTCACTATGTATTCTTGATTAGAAGATGTTCCACAGTTTTCATCATCAGAAAACTGATCTTCTCCATCGCAATCGTCCTTTGTCCCGTCTTCTGCCAACGCATTGTCATCAGGCACGTTGTCAACGAAGGCATCATTGAAAATATCAGAGGATTTTCTCGAATTATCAGAGAGGTCCTCTTCTCTCACGTTATTTGACTCAGGCAGATTCAGAAAATCTTTTATTCTATTCGTGCTGACCTGGAAAAGTAGCAACCCTTCATTTACTGGTAGTCTCGCGTCAGTAGGAGTAAACCACGTGCGGGAAATTATGTAAAACAGTCGTTGGACCTACCATAGCTTGTATGACCATGAGCACTGTCACCGGTAGGATCAGCAGTGGGACTGTGAGCTGGTTGAATAGAGCTAGTCCAGCGAATACATTTACTGCTGTCAACCCTGAGCTGTCGCTAAGAAAATAATATGACCAGAAAGTTATCACTGTTACCAGTATCGTCGAAACTTGTGTTGTAAATGCTGGAACAAATAAATATGTTAGCGACATATTTTCAACTCTCATTTCTAAAAAAGGTGTCTTTTTTTCATATTTTATTTCATACTTACTTAAGAAGCTCCAATAAATGGAATCTTTATTCAAGAGCTTTAACTCTACTTCTCTAAGATTCAATATTTTTTCCTTAAATAAGTCTTCCCAGACGTAAAGTTTTATCACATTCATGCCTTGTAGTATTTCTGTAATTTTCGATATCCTGTGGTCCGTACATTTTGAGACATCCTTAGAATTATCTGATATTTTTTTACCGATATAAAATTGTAAAGGCGTTATAAAAAGCACGCTCACAGCGGTGCCGATTATTGCACTTATTCCTAGTTTTGTGTATAATAAATATAATATAACGGCTACCTAAAAACAAAACATACGATTATTAGTTACGTACGTTAGTTATGTTAAGTAATATTGTCACGCATAAAACACAATTCACAACCTTACCTTCAAAGGTATAGCCCACAAATAGTGGCAGATCCAGACGCAGGACATGATGTTGTAGGTGTCCTGCGACATTAGGTTGGTGAGGACCCCCGAGGGCGTGGCGGGGTCCTCCGGCGAGAGGAGCAGCGGCGCCTCCTCCTCCGCGCTGGTCTCCGCCGCAGACCACGGTGCTAGACGCATGCATTTGTCGTATAGCATACACTGCAAGTTGAGAACGATAAAAAAAATCAGATCATTTGGTATATGACCTAATTAGCCCACTAGTCGTCAATCTGTCAACACCACGGTATTATGATGTTGCATGTTTACTTACATGATTAACTGTTTTTGGTATAATAATAAAATACAAAAAAATACAGGACATTTTTAGAGTCATGGCCACTTAAATATGACGTTGACAGAGACAGAAAAAAGATCCTGCTTTAAATCATCATGAGCAAGAGTTACATTACCTGTAAACCAGTCTTCAATCGAGTACCCTCCACTGTCACCAAATGTGTCGAGTTTTGAGACAAAAGCGCTTGGAACACAAGTGCCAGAGTCACGATCAGTAACATTACGTAACCGTTGTTGAAAAACTCTTGCAGCGTGACTTCAGTATTCACATCGTAACTCTCGAGAGGTCCTTCAATGTGCTGGATGATAACAGCTAGTCCAAGTGGGGGCACCACGCTTATCAAATCGCTAAGCAATTTCATAAGACCGGCAATATAGAAATTAGGCCACACCGCTCGCATATAACACCGCCATATACTTGGATTCTTTTCCTCGGGCTTTGTCACCTAAAACAGTCTTTTACATTTATTTTGCTACATATTCCAACTGATTTATTGTTCGATCTAATTCTGAATGTGATTACCTGTCGGCCTTGGTTGTATATTTTCTTAAACTTATGATAGTAAATCGTAGATCTTTCATCTTCGGGCAGCTCGCCCAAATCGTCCTCCTCGAGTGGTGAGTCATATCCACTCCACAATAAATAATTCAACCAGAAAAATGTTATTTTCGAATAGAAGTGAGTATTATTGTGTTTGTATGAAACATGATGTTCTATTGAAGATTTAGGATGATCTCGGTGTCGTTTAGTAACCTGAAAAAAAAGCATGTCACAGTTGAATACATACCAAATGAGACCTAACTCAGCAAAAAGTTAAATTACCATAATTTGAAACTGCAAAGTCATCCTATAAATCGAAATAGTTGTGAAATACCTAGGTGAAAATTGCAAGTATTCCATATTTTCCCTCATAAAATGAGACTGTGAGGATCGGAGTTTCTGTTTACGAGATGTGAAGTAGTTTGGCGGTATAAAACTGGATATCACTGGCGCCAGTCTTGGAAAGCGACCGCGGCGTCTGTCGGACTAACCGTTGCACTCGAAACTGCTCCTTGTTTCATCCGATCCGGAATACTTTAATCCCTATTCCGGAGATATTCGATATCGTCTCGACTTAGCTATTTGCGAAGGTCATTGACTATCTTATGCACTCTCACCAAGCTTGTGACTCTTATTTGTGCGTTTTATTAAGCGTTTAGAGCTGTTGTTGGTCCAAGCCTATAGCTAGTTCTCGCTAAGATTGTTCGTTCATAGATACCTAGTAGGTACTAATTAGTTACTGCCAAAACGACAAGTTACCTATCTTATTCCCCGAATTTACTTGACATATAACTGTATCTATTAGAGTATAATCAAACAACAACTAGACAAACACATCTAAATTAAGAAAATTGTGTATTTTTATTTACTGAATCATGAAACGACTGGGTATTTTCGTTAATGGATGACTAATCGCTCTGTAAGTTGGTTTTTCCCAGCTAAACGGATTGCGAGACGAGTAGGGAGTAGGGGTAGGAGGACATTGTCTAAACGTTCTCCGGCCGTTATTTATCCCATAATTCCTGTAAGCCTTCGTCATCGAAGTCCCGGCGCTGATGAGTCAGCCGTCTGCATGTCTTCGTACGATTAACGATACGCTGACACATTTATTCCTTCCGTATTAGACTTAAATAGGTACAGTATAACTGTTAAATTCAATTATCGTTGAACTTAATTCATTCAGTTACGTAATTTGCATTTAAATTATATTTAAAGTTTATCGGTTTATACAAATACAAAAACTAAAATGACTCAAATAGGTATCAGTTCTACGTGTGTACCTGCTTGTATAGGTAAGTAATGCTGTTTCGTCTTATTTAATGGTGTTATTGCCATTTGCCATAACCATTACTTAGTTAATAAATTTTATGGCTCTAATGTTGATTGTTGATAGGAGTGGTTATGTGAATTTACGAGTATGTGCGTGGCGAGTATGACCGTACTACGAGATATTTACATGCGAAAACACATGCACGTTTTTAGGTCACAGTAGGCGATGGGGCCTTCAATAAGAAATAAAATGATAAATATTCTATAGATTGAGTTTCAAATGTTGCATATATGACTACTCGTATATAGTAAGTGTCTAGTGGAGTCTACTACTACTAGACACTACATACGAGTAGGAGTTTGGAGTGTTTTATTCACATGATAAGTTTTAAGGAGTTTCAGTATCTGAAAATCTCTGAACTACATTTTAAACGTCTGAGATGTCTTCTTCCTAGAAGAAACATGTGTTCTGTTTATGGCCACGATGTCTCTGCGTCCGTTAATTACGAGCAGGTATGCGCGGCATGCCCACGTCACGTCACTACAACACCCGTCCAGTCTCTATCACTCCACTCTACAACTTTCCATTAGAATACTGTCTCGCATTATAACATGCCGACCGTTAAACATTTTAGCCGCAAAGTAGCACAACAAAATACAGGTGCAATAAATGTCTCAATTTGTACCACATTGTTGCATTGGAAACATTCAAATGTGATTTTGCATTGTCTTATCTGTTTTACAGCCATCAACATTCCTTGGTCATCTTAGATGAAATTGAAAGACAAATTAACATACCTCATCGTAAAAGCAGGTGCAGTCCACTACAGCGATGAGGAGCGAGAGGACGAGCGAAACGCCCTGAATGTACAACTCCACTTGGTTCAGCGATGCGTTTGTTGATAACTCCTGGTAGAGTATTCCAGCAGATGAGGCGGCGGCGAGCGTCCAGTAGATGGCGAGGTATAACAGAGGAGCTGCGGAGCGCCGGGTCCAAAGAGCGATGTGAAGGGCAGCTGCTGCGAGCCACGCCAGCGGCGCCAGGGTCAGGGCCACGAGGGTCACTGTCGCAGCTGGCCGCAGCGAGCCCGCAGCGGCGCCGCAGCACCATACAGCGCCCACTACGAGACTCGAGGCGCCCCGGACATTCTGGCCACGCCACCGTTTGCCATACCTACCACAATAGCAAGATTAACGGTCAAGAATAAGGCATGTGGATTTATTAATGAAATACAGCATTTTTATATATTCGAGAACGGTGAACAGAGTGCTTGTCACTTAACCGACATCTAACTGTTCAGTTCTTAGTAAAGGTTTACAATTGCAAGACATTCAACAAATATTATTCGCTAAGTATAAAAGTAAATGACTTAATGTCATCACAAAGGGCGACGTGTGCACTGTTTGTACTTGGGATGGGAAAAAATATTGTTATAGTATCGTAGAAATGGGTTTATATAACAAACAGGTAATAATAATATTATTTTAGTAACATCTTTTCCTCATTAATTAATTATTTAATTAAGTAAGTTTCTATTATTTTAGTATAAATTTTTTCCCATTATTGGTCATCCGCTGACCGCAAACAAATCTAAGAGTAGCGGGTTCAAATATGGTCAGGCTGAAAGTATCTAAATACAAGAACACGCCATTAGGAAATATAGTACATACTCTGCTTGTGTTCTGTGTCCCACTCACTCCGTGCGTCGAAATGCATGAGGACTCCGTTTCATCAGATAGATAGAAAACGGTTCACATCGGTAACCGCGTAATTTTGACATGTCTAAGGCCTTAGGTTTTCTTTACCATTGGTGGTGCGCCGGCGCACAGCAGCAGATGAGCGCGGCGGAGATGGCGGCACAGTAGAGGTGCAGCGCATGCAGCGCGGCCGCCAGCGCATGCGCCTCGCAGGCCGCTCCCGCTGCCTCGGCGCGCGCGCACACCGCCTCCATGCCACGCGACACACTGTCTACAAATTAAAAAACAAAGTCAAATTTTCTTAAGGAACTTTGGATTTTCGGGTTAAAGTTGCAATCATTCTTTCTGGTTACTTACATTTTGTAACGATGGAAAACCCTACCGTTTTTTTTTTGTTAAAACAATCACAGTTATTTACAAATTGGCAATGCAGTGTAGCACAGTCTGCACAGTAGCAAGCAACAAAAGATTGACACTTGTAGAGAGCAATAAAAGTCAGAAATCTACGTCATTATTCACTATTCTTGTATATTCTTAACCTTTGTCATACGATATTCCGGCTTTTGTATTTGTATCAATAAATAAAATCTCTTTGAATTGCTGTTTAGAAAAAAATCTCCAAGCTAAATTATGTTACGGCCCTTAATAAAGCTGGCTGATTCCTAGCTCAAGGGATTATCATAGCTCATATCCAACGCGGCAGCCAGCATTATTATAGCCTTCTTGCCACAAGGAAATGGTTTCGTTTTTGAATAGGTAAGTCTTATTTTCATGTTGCATGTCATGTGTTTCTTGTTTGTTATTAATAAAGTACTGTCGAATCTCTTCAAATATTTGCCAATATTTATAAACTTGCACTACACATGGTTGTCCTCAGACATACAATACAATACAATCTGTAAGAATTAATTAACTGATTTATTATAGCGTTAGTAATCATACGTTTTAGTAAATTTATTGACGGCTGGTTGGTACTCTATACTTTTTATCTTTAATTTCCATTTAATTGGCGTTGGGTGCGTAAACTAGCATACAGGTTGGATGGGACGGCGTGGATGTGGAACCGTTGACCTGCTTTTACTTTACCTCACGCGAGAACACTTCTGCGAATTAATGTGGAACTGTCACATACGATCTTACGAATACTTTAAGATACTTTTTCAACCTCATACAATGCTATTCATTAACGTAGGTAAGTATAGGGCCTTTTCTGCTTGTTAAAGATGAATTATGAAACCAATAAAACCGTTAAGAATATAAAGATGACACTGTGAGTGTTAAAAACATTCTAAAACCATTATCTACTTGTATCGATGTGATATTTTGAGCGTTAACGATTGAACAAAAAGATTCATATCAAATCTGCTTGTTTGTAATTTAATTATTAAAAATTAACCCATATATGCCCAGAACTTTTTTTTTCTCCAATTTCTTTCTTTTTTGGATATGTGGATACTAGAAGGGTCCTTTTGAGAACTGCAAGTGTAAATTTGAGGTGACACTGCGGAAAGGGTGTTTTTTTTAATGGGTCGATAACGACCCCTTGGGAAGAAGTGTATTTAATTGCAATTTAGGTTTTTAGGTCTAGACGAACGCTAAAAATGAATGATATCATTGATTTGTTCGAAAATGTGAACTCCGACGATGAGATACTCGTTGCTTATATCTTTATTGACCTTCCTGGCGATAGCAGGGTATCTGACGGTGATTTCAGAGATGAAGAGGATATAAAAAATTGCATCATTCATCCCATCGAGAGTTACTCGCGACTCGTAAGTATATCTTTGAGGCATTAGTTTGCCGAGGAAACCGCGTCCAGCGAGGATAGGGAACCCAATGATGCACCATCCTTGCCACTAGAACAAATAAGTCGCAAAAAAGCACGTGGAAGATCACGCGGAGGAACACATGGAAGAGGGAAAAATACAGTTACTCAACTCCAAGCGGGTGGAAATTGGATTTGGGAGAAGTGTAAAAATGGTGAACCCTTTGCATCTTTGAGCTCTTTTTTGATCTTGAAGTAATCGTTAACTTCGTATTTTCAATTATTATTTTCAGACAACGTTCTCTACCCGCTTGGCGTTGAGTAACTTTTCCTCTTCCGGGTGCTTCTCCGCGTGCACCTATGTGTGCTCTTCTACTTGCTCTTCCGTGATTTATATGTTCTAGTGGCACGGGTGGTTTATTGGTGGGTTCCTCATTCTCAGTGGGCGCGATTTCCACAGAAAACGAACGCCTCAAAGCTAGACTTGCTGGTGCGAATAACTGTCGACGAGATAAATGATGTAAAAATATATTATTTTCTTCTCCGTAATCACCGTCAGATACCCTGCTATCACCAGGAGGGTCAATAAATATATTAGCAACGAGTATCTCAGCATCGTATTTAAAATTTTCTAACTCCTCTATGTTATAATTCGTTGAGACTAAAAACTACAATTCAATACTCTTCTTCCCAAGGGGTCGTTATCGACCCATCAATGTTTGACCAAATATATCTGTGTCATAAAAAAATATTTTATAACAGTTTTCCTGTTATAAGATAGATAATTTATCTAATTTTATAATGGAAACTACAAAAAAGGTTTTGAACATATAAAAAAAATATTATTCACATTATTGTCAGCAGAGCCGTACTTTTTTGCAACCAAAAATCAAGTCATGACAAGAACTATCACTACTAGTGCCAAAAGTACCTGCCACTCAAAATTTATTTATTTGTTTATGTAGACAGCACTTTTATTGATCAATAGACAGCTCTAGGCGTAGCAATTAAGTGTTCTGATTCACAATATCACTCATATTCCGAAAGCTGTTTTAGAGGACAAAAACGACCCACTGGGCATATATGGGTTAATACCTATAACGTTCCTTGTAATTTATACCTACTACTTTTTTTATTCGAGAATTCCAATATGGAATATGTATATGTATCTATAAATTTTTAAAAGGTTGATTCATATTAATTGAGCTCAATAAGCCTCCGTTTACTTTGCATAGTCATTTTAGCTTCCTTCAGAGTAAATAAATATTATTACAACACAAAGATTTTTTTCACCCAAAGATAACAAGCACTTCAAAGATACTCACGCTCGTATCTAATTAGATTAAAACAACAACAGAAGGTACTTACCTACACCTATTATGTACTTACAGAATTACGTTTTTAAATAAACGTTATATTATTATCAGGGGCCATATTTTTGAATCACTCGATTGTATATGGCGTGATTTTTGTTCGATATCGAATACACATTTATTTATTCATTTGTATCTTGTTAACCGCTTTCCGATTCAACAGTAAATAAAAGTATTTTTTTTTAATTTAAAGTTTGAGGGAGGCACGGGACCCTCAGTGCGCGGGTCCGACTCGCACTTGCCCGGTTTTTTAATTAACCATTACTGTCATTAATTTCATTTAGATAAATCTTATTTACCCTGTGCCTGTGGGTAGGAAGGAATGTGTTATCACGACACTTAACGCTACTACGCTACGCAGCCTTTGGCTATTACAAAAGAGGAAATGCAAACATCATTCGTTCGTGCGAGTCTTGCGTACACAATTATCTTTTTGGACAATCGCTAGAACAATAGTTTTGTCATAGATTTATGCAGCCTCACCAATATAGCACGTCGAAGCAATTGTTATGTTCCAAGTACATACCGAACGCACATCCTTTTCAAAGAACAATGCGTTTGGTAACGCTCCATCGCACTCTTTGGTCAGATGGGACTATGGGAGACGTATGAAAGAAAGAAAGACTCTATTTTTTTGTAGCCATAATAGTTAATTGTTACACTGTCACCTACAGTTTTTTTAATGACGTCAAAAACTTGGTACCAACTAAAATACAACTATCAAATAATTTATAAGTTGTAAATTTGAATTGTAATTGACTAATTTGAATTATTTAAAACATGATAAAAAATAGGTAAAGTGAATGTAGTGAAAATTTTTTAATTATGACTTTTACTACGATAAAGAACAAGCTTTTTAATTATGTAAAGTATTATCTGGATGGGAGCACTAATTAGAGAAATTATTAATTTATTTAAACTTTATTGCACTGTAAGTTGTAAGTACAATTGGCAAATTACTGATGGGAAAATGATAAATGAGGTCTTATTTAGAGAAGTAGTGGATGTGGTGCTACCTCCTGCTACGGTCTTATTAGTTTTTTCGTAGTTGTCGTCGTAGCAAATCCTAAATAATCCTAGGGTTGTTTTTACTAAATTTCAGAACACCTATGAGGTAACTACGGAGCTACGGAGGATGCATCGTGATGATGTCATTACGGATGAATCGCTTAAAACAATAATTTTATAATAGAGTGAAAACACTACTATGTGTATTACAGCAATAAAAATATAATCGGTGCGAAAGTTACCTACATTTCTCTTAGCTTACAGTGAAAGTTGCGCAAAGTACTACCTAATAGGTAGATAATACCTAGTAGATACCTAATTAGTGCTTTGGAATAAGTAATTTAAAGGTACGTCTTTAAACATTTTTCCACCTACTAAATAATGTTAATATTGTAACGTTAATCTTTGCGTAACGTCGATGCATGTTACTGTTTATAATTGTCACGATTTTACAAAAGTATTTAGTTGTGTGTCGCATAGTACTAAACCCAGTACTATTTCACAAAAAATACTTTAGTAATGTCAGTTTTGATTCACACACAATAAAATTTTTGGAATAGCAAATTGACAAGGACTAGTACTTACATTCCTAAGCGTAAGAATTATAATATGTAGTCGTAATATCGGTCCTACTATTATAATGGAAAAGTTATGACAAACTATTTTCAAATTTCGATGAATACCGTTACAGGGAATCTAGTCACGTGCATGTGTCAGCCCAGCCAAATTCACGGATAGTTTATATGTACATGTCCTAAAATTTGTTTATTTAATAAAATATTGAAGTCAAACAATTCACTATTGTTCTTTGAATAATAACAAAAAACATTGCCTATGCGTAAACTTACCGCCTAAAATTATGCGTCTGCGAACAAATAGTTTCCGTCCAAAAATTGCAAATCACTGTTCGATTCGGATTCGATGGTATGTTTCACGATTATCACTCAAAGTCCATTGTGTTACTATGTTTACGTGATTGTCGGTTGTTGTGAGACGTGCGGCTTAGGAGGACCGCATCGTAGTAGAGGGCCGCGCGTGGGTGCTCTCTCGCGATGTATCCGCGACTAACCGGGTCTGAATACTGAATGATGGTCGTGGCTCACTCAACAGCGAGGCATGCTTGGCGGACGCTGCCGGCGCGACGCTCGTCTGCCGCACTGCTCGATCGCTGTGCGTGGACGCGTGAACCGGCCGCATTTCAATTTAGTTCATTGAAAGCACATAATAATATTATAACTGGTTACCTACCTCTTTGGCGGATAAATGAGTACTTCGTTCCAAAGTCCGAATGCAGTTTGTTTAACATAACATAATAAGTCAATAGGAAAAGTTACTTCAGTAAAGAGGTACTTACCTACCGGTTCGCCATTAGGATAAAACAACAATTAAATTATTTTGTAAAGATTATTTAAGGTTCATTCATAGCATCATCAATCAACCTTTAAATTGATTGATGGTCCTATATATATATTATCAGACAAACTAAGAAAAGTTTACTTACACGCGACGTTGGGAAAGATTGACACTTATTTTTAGTCCTCTTGCAAAGCAACGCAAATGACGCGTTCATTAAAGATGTTTACGAAATGATTTATTTATAAAATTGAATAAATTCTCATTTATAGTTTTCCCACGTTACTATATCCAGTGTGTTATGATGGTGCGTAAATTATTATAACTAATGGTTGGTTTTTATTATTATAATTTAATACGAGCAAATATGAAAACATCCTTCCAACGCGTACGAACGAAACTAACAATATTTACATAAAACTAATTAGACATATTGGTATGTAACACACTTTTTTATCGTGTGAATTTCAACGTAATTAGATAAGAGGCGTAACGGGCACATGAAACCAATAGTCACAGTGACCCCGTTGAAGGGCGCGCAGTCGCACGCGCAGGTTTATTCCCCCACTAACCTCCATTCGCACGCATTTCTTTGAGCTCTCTCGCATTTGTGCCCTAACAGTTAAACTCCCTACCAGTCGGGTAGATTTTTACGGTCACAACATCGTCGCATTTCACAGGATTACTTTTCAAAATACATTTTCCGCATTTTCCTTAGCGGACTATTTCTTTTTACCAACCAACTTTATTGCACTGTGATACGTAGTTACTATTATACCTTCTGTGACTGTGAGTTGCACAATAGGCGGACTTAAAAAAATCTCTACCAGTCAACAGCTCGGTAATAATTTTAACTCAAATAATGTCCCATAGGTACTTTGTTCAACGAATTCCCAAAAGAAATTACATATGCCCAGACTGCACGAGAGTAACTAAGTGTGTTCACCATATTTTAAATATGTCACTACTTCCTTGGTAATAAAAAATATATTTGAATACTCAGATATGTTTTTATCTACTTACTATGTTTCGTTTAGATTTGGAATACTTACTGCAAAAGAGTACAGAAAATATATAAGATGTAAATTTTATTTGGCAAGATATTAAATTACATTAAATATACCTATTTATTGATGTTATTTACAAATTGTCAAAGAAATTATTATGAATAAGATGAAATGTTACACATGCACAGAGGATTATTAACAAATCAAATGGTCCATGAACTAAACTGCTATTGTTTAAATTATACCAATACTTACATAACATAAAAATGAATACGATAAGTTTAATATCAATGGAATGTAATCAATGTGTTTTTGTGTGACAAATCATTAATTATGAAACATTAATATGTTGAACTCATACTCATGTTTAAACAATAGAAGCTGAATACGCCATATAAGGCGATTCCTTAGCTACATTATTTTGTTTTAATCTTAATATTGTATAAAACTGGGATCTAGGAACCTTAGGTGTAGGCACCTATCTACAGATGACAGAATCTGCAGTCAGGCGAATTTGTAATGTAGTTAGACTAATGTATAAGAAAACTAGGCAAGAATGCACTTACAATAAAATATTGATAAAGGAGCGAGTTGTAGCGAATTTATTCGCTAACTGGTTTCCCTTCTATGGCAACGCGATCCTCTATATGGTATTCACCCGGACTTTACTTTAATATTTATAAATAAGCCTTTTGATAGGTGTCACCGACAAGATGGACAGACGACCTTGTAAAGATCGCAGGATCACACTGGATGCAGATCGCTTGCGATCGGTCGCTGTGTAAAACCGCGGGGAGGCCTATATATTTTCAGCAGTGGACGACTGGACGTCCTTTGATAATGATGTTTCAAAAAAAAAGTACGACTAACGGTCTGTTTCACAATGTCCTAATAGGTTCTGGTTATCGTTAGGTATCTGTTCAATAAGTACTTCACGACATGACGTAGGTACCATTGATAAAATTATTCGTTAGCTAGTGCTCATTTGAGCAGGCTCTTACTATTTTATAGATGTACTTTAAAAATCTATATCCCAGCCCGAGGTCTCATCTGGAGGTAGCTTGTCTTTGGGGTACTTTTCGAAGTTGGAGAGGTCCCAGTCGTTGGCGACTGGTTGAACCAGAGGCGCTTTCAGGCGGCGCTCGCGCAGACCCTCCCAATCAAATCCGAGGAACCACCTGAAAAATAAAATTTACCATTATTTCTTATGTTCTGCCTGCAGTGACCGTCTTGATGAATGAAATAACTTACGTACTCGGTCAAACACCATTGACCACTTTTCTTGGATTTAGTTTAGCGTTTATTTATAAGACTTACAGCTAAACTATTGTTTTTATTTAGTAACTTGTTAAAAACCATTGAACTACTTTTACTAGCGTATGGAACTGACACCACGAACAAATCTCGTGACACAATAATTGATGCCACTTGTCATCAACTCATACAAACGGTTTTATATTCGAAATTCAAATTTCAAGGAATACCTACTCGTACGTCACAATCTTGTGTATCTTATGTAATCCGTTCGTGTGTGTCAGATAACTTACAAATAAACTGCATATTTGGTTACTTAACTCTGCAAAGGTACCTTTGGAGATAAGCCGCCTTTGAAACAACAACACATTGTCATATTTTATTATGCTATGCCCGTCGACTCATAAATTAATTATACCTACGTCAGAACCATATTGGTCCAGAATTAATTGTGTACTCATTCATTGTTATTATCCGTATTACAGTATCATTATGAAATGTAGGTTACGTGTGTTTTAGCGCCGCGGCTTGTATAGTATACAAACAAGCCGATGAGCGTTGCATGAAACATGCTACTATTATAAAAATATTTCCGTGTCAAAGAAAACTTGGGATACAATCAAGAATTGGAGGGAAATAATTTCCTCCTGGGAATTTCCTGGGGATTTAACGTATGCTAAAAAAGGTTGATTAATCTTTCCTTAATATTTACTAGAACGGCAGTTGAAATATGATTTCTAAAATGGCACTAATTTTTGTATGTATGTTTGTGTACCGAAGGACAAACTAAGTACAATTATTTACCAGCCCCTTATCAAGTGCTTGGATGAGTTGGGGACTCGAGGATGAAGTGATACCACGGAGTAGTATGTAGGTCTTCAAGCGGTCTGTACTTACTTCTGATTTTTGATGTCCTCTATCCCGTTCTTGAGATACCCTAGTCTCTCTGCCGGCACAGCGCGACATAGCTTCCTAATCAAGTGCTTGGCTGAGTTGGAGACTCGCGGATGGAAAGACACGGCGTCGATACCGCGGAGTATGAGTGTGTATGTCTTCATGTGGTCGCCGCCTGTGGCACGGAAGGGCGGCTTGCCGACTAGCAGCTCGTGAATAAACACGCCTAGAGCCCAGCAGTCTACGGCGCGATCGTGACCCTGGGCAAAGATGGAAAGTTATTGAGTTGGGTCTAAGTTGATATTTTATTGCTCCTACTTCAAGGCAAGATGTTATGATTTCTTTACGGCCGTTCCCTATATCTATTCTATCTGTGGTTTTACTCTACTAGAGATAGAAAAAGTTATCCACCTTTAGATTTTTTGTCCCTATAAAACTTCTCTGGCAGTAGAAAATCCTATCTTCGATCGAGAAAATGCTATCTCCAATCGAGGATAGCTATCTACCTTTGTCTATAGTTTGCATATAGGGAACGGCCGTTAGACTTTAATCAAGGAGGTAGGTACGACAAGAATTAAACTTAAAGAACTTGACGTTGGTTACCTTATTTAGCACAATTTCAGGCGCCACGTACTCTGGAGTACCCGCAAATGTCCAAGTCTTGCTGTTTGACGAAATTCTTTTTGCAAATCCGAAATCGACCTAAAACAAAAATTACAGTTTACTCATTAGTTAGGTATGTTAGTTTGGTATTTTATATAGTTTAAAAATATGTTTAGGCCAAATAATGTTGTTAGGGTCCTAAGACTTTCGCATATAAATGATTAAAGCGGACTGTAAATACATAGATTTATGCTGGTACAATAGTATCGCGTCTATCTAGGAGGAACGCATCCGGTACCGCTGAAGATCGTAAGACTGATTGGCGGACGGACCACCTACACTGTGCTCGCGCCGCTGGTGCGCACGACGAGGGCCGAAGAGTCCCGACGTCTCACGACGGTGCCAACAATGTATCAATTCTAGAACTAATTTCTCACTTACTAATTTGATATATCCGTTCTTATCCAGCATCAGATTTTCCGGCTTGAGATCCCGATAGATGATGTCTTTCGAGTGTAAGTACTGGAAGGCTTCTACCACACAAGCCGTCATGAACCGAGCAATGTTCTCGGGGAAGAACCGCTGTTTCTGGAGTATGGTCCACACGTCACCGCCCAGGACCGGTTCCATGAGGAAGTAGATGTATTTGTTGTCTTTGAAGGTGCGATATAACCTGATAAAAGAACAACTGTAGTTATAGCACTAAGCTGCTACTAAAGTTGATTTTCATAAAAGGCATGCTTACATTCCATTTACTAGGGGGTTTGCTGCTTTTTGTATTGAACCATCAAAATTTTAAAAATTTTCTTCGTCCAAACTGTATCAGCTAATTTAAACCTTAGTATGGGGAAGTGAATTCATTTTGTGATTTTGGTATTGGTCCCATACAAAAAGTTGTTGTATTTAAGTACTTATAAAAGTCAGCCTCAAGAAGGAATTTATGTAGTTAATTTGCTTCTCAAAATGAGTCATTAGTAAGCCTACAGCTAAAATAATTGACGGCCACTTACTTGCATATAAAGGGGCTATCGCAGACCATCATGATATGCTTCTCGTTGTATGCGTGCTCCTGCTGCTGCTGCTGCACCATGTCGATCTTCTTCAGGCACTTCAGCGCGAAGGTGATGGTCTTGTCGGGCCGGTACTGCACCAGCTCCACTCGTCCGAACCCACCCACACCCATGGTGCCGATTATCTCCAAATCCTTGAGTTCGACGTATTCAAATTCTATGAAACATTTTGCGTACATCAGTAGTCATTTGATAGAAAGTGGGTGAAATGTGGTTAAAAAGACGTATTTTTGCTATTATAATGCCCATGTTGGTGATAAAGGTTTCGGTCGATGTGTGCAACTTGTAGAGCGTGACTTTCACCGGCAGACGCCGTTAGGCCACATCCATGAGGCCATGACGAATGGGTGACAATAATGCTGATGCATTCGAGAGTGCATTCTGTTATTTATTATAAGACAGCAGAAAAGTATTTAATAACTTTATTTTAATATTATGTAAAGGAAAACTGCAAAACTGAGATTTTTCTGACCTCACTTTTGTCTCTAGGGAAAAATATCATAGTTTTGCGGTTGACCTATAATAAATCCGTTTTTGGAGTTAAATAAAACAAACAAACATCAGCGGCAGTTTGTTCATGTCACGCGCAGAAAGAATGCCCCTAACAATGCAATGTACGTCAGCAAGGCAATTCATTAAATACAGATAAAATCACTTTCATTTGCGTACTTTACACAGATTATTGCATCGGCTTGTTCATAATAATACCTAATGAACATTAAACAAATCCTTTGACAACTCGCGGCATCGTCATAAATAGGCCCCACCTACGTTATCTTTATTAATCGTTCCAGCAATGCAATTATCTATAGATTTATTTTAATTTTAAAGAAAACTATACTTAAAATAAGTCCATTCCAGTAAGGAAGTTTTGCAAAACGACGTAAACCTGTCATTACATACATTGTAACAAGATAAATTACTTAGATTAGCTATTAAAAGAAATTGGTATGTGATATATTTTCATACAATACTGTTGTAGTAAATGATGTAAGTGTAGTACATACCACTTTTGACTTGCGATGTTTTACTTTGCTGTGAGGGTCGTGGTACTGCATGACGTTTGTTTTTGAGCTCGTCCAAATTGCCCAGTAGATCCGTGAACGGTCTGAGGAAGAAATTATGGATTTCAACCACTTGCCTCATATTATTTTCAAACAAGATCAATCACGTGATCGATCGATGTCAAATTATCCTATCTTACAGCGTCAGTTTATTGATTATCCTTTCGCTTTCGACTGAGACAGTTCTGCATAGTGGTACTGAAAGTATTAGGACAAAGGACGAAATTCTTCACCTGGTGGCTGCGCAGCATCAGAAGCCAACCAGCCTTCTGTCTTCGTGCATCAGCGCCTAGCATGCCTACGCGCTTTTCACCTACATCGCGGATGGTGCGACACCTTTTAAGAAACTTACCCGCGTTCTAGTGTAAGGCACTCGACGCCAGGCGGCTGAGCTGTAACCGTTGCTAGTCTCCTGTCTTCGTGCAGTAACGCTTGTTCGCCGAAGTAGTCGCCTCGCCGCAGCGTGCCCACGCGCTTCTCGCCCGCATCGCCTTCGCGTTTCGTCACCACAACTGTCCCGCCGCGGATGATATAGAACTTGTCCCCTCGGTCCCCTTGTCGGACCACCGCGGTGCCAGCGGAGAAGAATTCCTGGAGGGGTTAATTAAGAATGATGACAGTGACACCCCATAGCGCATTTTGATGAGAACCAAAAATGTTTTTGGTACTAAATTGTAAATAAATAATATTATATTTTGGAAGCCTACCCTATATATTACAGGGCTATAATATATAGCTTATTCAAAAGCTCTGCTATTTTAACACAACTGGTTCTCTATTAATTGCAACTGGCAGAGTTGATAAAACAAACAGAAAAAACCTATAAGGGTGCGGCAATATCTCAAATTAATTAATTAAAATTCACATATAATTATCTATTATTTATCTTAATATGTAGGTACCAATATAATAGTTGATAATCGTAGTTCAGTTGAAAACCACATCTAGAAGTCTTTATTCTTTCTGTCGCACTTTGTGCCCTTATAAATTTTTTCCCGTGAAAGCATAAACACTTACCCTCTTCAGGAAGCCGGATATCTTAGTCAGTTCAATGGGATGGATGCCCTGCAACAAGGGCACTGATGCCAGGAACCTCACGTTGTCCTCTTGCTCCTGCCTCCCGCTGCGAACCATTATCTTCTGGAACACGCGCCTCTCCAGCGTCCATACTTTAGCTTCAGTTATACCTGTGAAAATTAGGTTAGTTTGTTAGTAAGCCGACTGTAAGCATCCAACAGCTGGGCAAAGGCCATAAACCTCAAGTATAGGGTAGTATGAGCCATACTTCACCACGTGGGCTCAGTGCGGATTGTCGGAGGAGTGTTTGCAAGGCAAGCGACGAACCTCGCTGGCAGATTTTATCAAGCTAGACTAGGCTTAACGACTAATATCAACCGATATTAGCCAGCCGGGACCATTAAGTGCTCGTAGCGCAGTGGTGGCAGTGCTTATACGGCGCGGTGCGAAAGGCACGTTGTAGAAAATTTGGTAAAAATAGAAAAATCATTAATTATTGACAACTAAAGAGATAAAGATTGACTCAACGCGTGGTTCGTTATGCGTTAATGGAATAGGAGAAGGATTCACAATATCATGTTACTACCTACGCTTTATAATCCGATTTAAAAAGTTGATTTTCGTTCATAAAATAGTACGTCAGTGTGAACTGACGTACTATTTTATGAACGAAAACGGGCTTATGTTTTCAGTAAGACGTAGGTAAACAATAATCGCTTATATTGCGGATTAAAGGATTAAACTGATAGAAGTATTCCGCTCAATGAAACGATGACATTAATTTAACCATTTTCCTTAAATAAATTTATGTTTTGCAAACAAACAACAACTGTAAGTAATAAGCATTAGTCAAAGTCAGAGTTGAATACACTCACAGCGAATAGATGCGAATCGTTTTGCTTTGTACAGGATTGCTAGTTCGCCGAATGCTTCTCCAGCTCCAAAGTTTTTGACCACTTGCCCCCCTTTCAGGACTTCAAACTGGCCGTGGGCTGACACGAATAGGTGGCTGCCACTCTCGCCTTCGCGGATGATCAGGCTTCCCGCGGGGAACTCCTGAGGACTCATAGCCTCCACGACGGCGTTCAGCCGCTCCTCATCCATCAAGTTCCTCAAGAAATCATTGGCCATCACGGCTTTGCTGATTTGTGCTACAGATCTAATTAAACAAACATAATTGGCTTTAATTACATTCGATTGACGCAGGTCGGTGTAGTTAACTCTAATCAAAAGCTGTTGACATGGAAAAGAAATTTATGGCTATTTTTTAAGTACTGAGGAAATAACGGCAGGCCGTTTCTATTTACTGGTAGAAAACTAGTAAGTACCACACGGTTTAAGCCCACTTTTTGTAAAAAAATATGGTTGTGCATAAAATACACATACGTAATATCAATACAAAAGCTAAACATAATATGAGTTGATATAAATTACCTTTTATCTTTTTCATATTTGTCATACTGCAGATCCGAGGTATCAATAGGCGCTGGAGGCGGAATCACAGCTCTTCTTTTCCTCTCTTGTTTATTAGGGTCTATCCGCACTAGATCGGCGATAGTTTTGCGACCCGCGCTGCTTTTGCGGTCGTCAACGACGCCGCTGTCCGAGTCCCTGTGACTTGACTGAATACTCTGCATGCTGACGGCACTCGACTTCTTGCTGGCGTCCATCGCTGAGAGGTCACCAACAGATAAACTGCTGATCTTGTTCGGCGATGGTGAGTAGCCATTTGAGAGTTCTCCATTTGATCTGGGTGTGAATTCTCCTAATGCTTCTGGGAATATCTGAAATTTGTGTAAGTTTTTTTAGGTGTAAGGAAAATATGGGGACGTCATCTTACGCAGCTTTTTGTATTTTTTTTTACATATTTGAGAGCCGATCATCTACTGATTAAGTGCAAATCGAAATCGAATCATAAAAATACTTATATTCCAATAAGTATTGTGTTGTTATCTTTGCACTGATTTGTTAGTCCACTTATCACAACATATTTTATCTTAATTCCTACTTTTATATGCCCTATCTTTTTAATTGTTAATTGTGTGACACAACACAATGTTCGATGGAATAATTTAAGCATAGTTACGATTTTTTCGATATATATTTTCTATCAATTTGTAAGTTACTGAGAAATCGTAACAAAACAAGACGGTTTAATATAACACGTAAAAAAGGAGTCGCGTTTAGAATTACATAAACCTGGTTTTAGATTGCAACTTCCTCAATTCTTAATTTTTCTAATTTGTAAATTATGGTTTTTTTATGTTTTTAGTGGGGAAAATAATCGTATCGTACATGGGGTAGTACAACATACTCTTACTAATCTGTGGGGTAGTAGGACAAGTAATACGTAAAATGTAATCCAACCGTACGGACGAGATCTCTCGCGCATCAACTATTAAATAAAAATTGCTTGCATTGCCATTTGCCACACACGATACAAAACCGGCCAAGTGCGAGTCGGAACCGCGCACTGAGGGTTCCGTGCCACCCTAACTGAATTCGAGGTCCACTTACTTCCACCTATCGAAAATATTTTAAATATTTTTTGACGGCAAAAATTACTTTGTTTTTATAGTCTTTGTATGAAAGACAAAGTTATAAAAAGATAATAAAAAAGTGGTTTTAGAAACCTCAATGTCATTTTCAGACCTATCCATAGACACATGCATACGAGTAGGTTTGGGTAAAAAAAATTTAGGTTTTAGTTTCATGTAGGTACGGGATGAAGAGTTATTTTTTTCCTTTTTATATCTGAATCGGAAAGCGGTCAACAAGATACACCTACCTACCAAATTTCAGCTATGTGATGCTAATAGTTGCAGAATAAAGTAGCTGTGAGTGACATACGGACGGACAGACAGACAGACTTGACGAAACTATAAGGGTTCCGTTATTACGCAAAGCAAAAGCCAACGTGAGGTGCAAAATTTTGGATCTGAAGACCGTTTGCAGGCGGAAGGCAGCGCGAAATTGCCTACATTTCGAACGCCTACGGTGGAAATATGCTTGCGGGCGATACCGTTTTTCAACCTGTAAACCTTTATGGAATAAATATAAATACTTCGACCGTAGGCGTTCGAAATGTAGGCAATGTCGCGCTGCGTCCTGCCTGCTCACGATAGTCTTAAGGTGGTTAGGCTAGCGAGAGACCTCGACCTATAGGGCCTCGACCCTACCTTACATACAAACTAACACACGGGAGGAGGTGTTTGCATGGGAATCCTAACATAAGTACGCAATGTAACTGCTACTGATTTCAAGTGTCGTCTCCCTCCCGATTCTTTGACCTAAATTCCCGATTCTTTGAGCTTCATAAACATCATATAAGTAAAAGTCAAGTTTGGACAGACATTTCAAAGTCAAGAATATTAATTCCGTTCACTTAGTAAGGTCTACTATCGGCAATTTGACAAGATAATTACAGAAATAAGTAGTCGTTTATTATAGGTAGACAAAGAATTCATTTGTGAAGATTATCATTCAGTTTTGACCTGCTTATGATTAGCCAAGGCTGTAACAATTGCAGTAAAATGACAAGCACAGATTTTACTGATATTTTGCTTCCCCAAGTAGAAATAAGTCACTAAATAGTTACCTCGTAACTTATTTAAGTATTTTATTTTATTTAAAGACTTTATTGCACAAATCACGGTGTACAAAGGTGGACTTACTGCTAAAAGCATTCTCTGCCAGTCAAACCTTTAGGTCATGCAGAGAGATGGCAATGGGTGCGGCGAAAATAATAAGCAGAAGAAAAGGAATGAAAAAGCAACAATTAAATAATATTTATAGTAACAAATAAAACCTACACTTCCCGTCCATCCGTCCCCCCATAACTTACTCGTCTAATTCCCACTAATTATTAATAATAAAATTTCCATGACATAAACATACGGTAAAGTGTTCTTAAACACGAAACCAATAATACATCTTATAACACAAAAATACAGAAGTCCCAATACTACATAGGTACCTACCTATTTCCATTGTTTAACTTTTAGGGGCATTCCCGATACCTAATCTGTGTAAATAAAAATCTATCTACGTTATTAAGAAGGCTACAGCAGATACACAGGTTCACTAATTTTGTTGGTACACATTGCATTTTACTATTCACCTTTTGTTGATAGATAGATAAGAAAACTAAGTCGGTTGATCATGATTAAACTGTAACAATAACAGAATCTATGGACACTCACCGCTATTGTTTCTCGTCGTGTGGGCCGGGCAGGGTGCGTGCGCTGCACTTTGTTTAGAGAAAATCCGCCCTTAGAGGACCATCGGAACGGAGGACACAGCACCATTTTGATATTCTGACGATCACCGGTATAACATTCCACACATTATGATTTCATTTACATAGAGAGCTATACAGTACTCGCGCATCGGGCTAACACTGCTCGATTGGCAAAACGGCACTCGTTATCACTCCGCCAGATTATCTACCAATCCGATTGTTTTAATTATTTCACACACTAAGAAATGATTACTATTTATTATCAAGGAACCTTGCAATCTTATCAACATTAATAATATTATCACGCTCTCCCAATCAACACTCCACGGCGGTGGCAAGTTTCCTTCGTCTTTACCGCGTCGGATTGTAATGTAGAGTCGTGTCGAATTGTTCTGCGCGTTCGTGCATCGGTGATAATCGCTCGAAAAATAACAAGTCTTCGTGTCACCAGTCACGATAATGATCTAAATTAAATCGATTCCTATCATTATTTAATTATCAATAATATTGATAACATTCTTTAAATCCATCAAGTTCATAAAAGGCAGGATAATACTTATTTTATAATGGTGAATAAAATAAAAAGCAATAGTTCATACTATAATTTATTAATAACGTAAATGAGTACACAATGCCAAAGGCTTTAAATGATTCACTTCATTCAATATTTCCCATTTGAAAAAAATATATTTACAATAAAGAGAAAAATCAGCTTCGCAATCTATTACAAATTGCCACACTAAAAAGGAAATTCTATTCATTATTTACTTTATCACAAATCGTATGAGGGAGCTCGCTGTGCACTTTGGCTCGAAAATGTTTGTTCTAAATCTGCACTCCACATCGGGACCGACGTGCAACAATAAAATGTGCTTTGAATCTATAAACTGTGCCGAACGGAAGACATTCATTATGTAACAAATCTATTGTAGGTCATATTAAATTTCAAAAACATTTAGTTTAACATTACACGTACAACATACATTATGGAAATTGAGCACGGTAATAGTATCCAAATACTGGTCAAAGGGCGCGCGGCCGCGGCAACCGCGCCGCCCCGGCGCAGCGCACGCTCCGGCCGCCGCAGAGGGCTCTACGATGGAGCGCGCTCGTGGGATACAAGGTTCTTCTAATTGGAGTAGATTTTGTGAGCCACGCCGATAACCTCCATCGTACAGCGCACTTCGCGAACATACATTTTTGCAATCGACACGGAGTATGCGCCACGTCCTACCTATGTTCCCACGATTAGTATTACAGTTAACAATATATTTTAAATTCGAAGATGCGCCCGCGGTGAATGTCTAGATCGTGCACTACGAGCGCGAGGCGCGTCTGCGACTTTAACTCACTCGGATACATAGGCAAACAATGTCGTAACCCTGCTAATATCTGAGTACGCTACTACACTAACTGAACAGCGTCGACGAGTGCAATTGACGAACAAGTGATACTTATTAACTCTGGCTACTTTTAACAATATGAAACCGAGGTTAAAAATTATTCGCACAACATGCGGCAGAGACTCCGCCGATAACATTATTTACAGTCGGCAGCTCGGGCCGGCGCGCGCTCGCCGCGGCGCATCTCCTGGCTGAGCGGAGCCGAGCGATGGATGCCGCTCAATGTCCCGAGTAGAAGTAATGAATGATTCGGGTCCCATCGCCCGTCTCTGCGCGCGCGCTGCGGCCGCGGCGGGCGGCGCTGCTGGCAATCATCGACATCCGCTAACAACACTACTGATATGACTTATTATGCACAATACTATAACAACTCGTTTTAGATC